>CAKAJE020000851.1:0-53101 GCA_916610135.2 Macropis europaea
GCTTTGAGATGCCGCTTAGCCCAATACGCTATCTGAAATAGGAGCGACGTAAATTGAACAAATGTGATAGAATTTCGCTGAATTCTTAAATTAACAATAACATAAAATTATCTAATCGGCTCGCTGTTTGCCCTAACCTAGAAGTTTACTAGTGCATTGTACTCGTCATTTCATGCGCTTTGAGATGCCGCTTAGCCCAATACGCTATCTGAAATAGGAGCGATGTAAATTGAACAAATGTGATAGAATTTCGCTGAATTCTTTTATTAACCATAATGTAAAATGATGTAATCGGGTCTCTGTTCGCCCTAGCCTAGAAGTTTAATAGTGCATTTTATTCGCCATTTCATGCGTTTTGAGATGCCGCTTAGCCCAATACGCTATCTGAAATAGGAGCGACGTAAATTGAACAAATGTGATAGTATTTCGCTGAATTCATATATTAACCAAAATATAAAATGATCTAATCTGGTCTCTGTTCGCCCTAGCCTAGAAGTTTAATAGTGCATTTTGTTCGCCATTTCATGCGCTTTGAGATGCCGCTTAGCCCAATACGCTATCTGAAATAGGAGCGACGTAAATTGAACAAATGTGATAGAATTTCCCTGAAATCTTATATTAACCAAAATATAAAATGATCTAAACGGGTCTCTGATTGCCCTATCATAGAATTTTAATAGTTCATTTTACTCGCCATTCCACGCGCTTTAAGATGCCGCCTAGCCCAGTACGCTATCTGAAATAGGAGCGATGTAAGTTGAACAAATGTGATAGAATTACGCTGAATTCTTATATTAACCGTAATATAAAATGATCTAATCGGGTCTCTGTTTGCCTTATCCTAGAAGTTTAATAGTGCATTATACTCGCCATTTCATGCGCTTTGCGATGCCGGTTAGGCCAATACGCTATCTGAAATAGGAGCGACGTAAATTGAATAAATGTGATAGAATTTCGCTGAATTCTTAAATTAACCATAATATAAAATGATTTAATCGGGTCTTTGTTTGCCCTAGCCTAGAAGTTTAATAGTGCATTTTACTCGCCACATCATCCGCTTTCAGATGCCGCTTAGCCCAATACGCTGTCTGAAATAGAAGCGACGTAAATTGAACAAATGTGATAGAATTTCGCTGAATTCTTTTATTAACCATAATGTGAAATGATCTAATCGGGTCTCTGTTTGCCCAACCCTAGAAGTTTAATAGTGCATTTTACTCGCCATTTCATGCGCTTTGAGATGCCGCATAGCCCAATACGCTATCTGAAATAGGAACGACGTAAATTGAACAAATGTGATAGAATTTCCGTGAATTTTTATATTAACCATAATGTAAAATGATCTAATCGGGTCTCTGTTCGCCCTACCATAGAAGTCTAATAGTGCATTTCACTCGCCCTTTCATGCGCTTTGAGATGCCGCCTAGCCCAGTACGCTATCTGAAATAGGAGCGACGTAAGTTGAACAAATGTGATAGAATTACGCTGCATTCTTATATTAACTGTAATATAAAATAATCTAATCGGGTCTCTGATTGCCCTATCATAGAAGTTTAATAGTGCATTTTACTCGTCATTCCACGCGCTTTAAGATGCAGCTAGCCCAGTACGCTAACTGAAATAGGAGCGACGTAAGTTGAACAAATGTGATAGAATTACGCTGAATTCTTATAATAACCGTAATATAAAATGATCTAATCGGGTCTCTGTTGGCCTTATCCTAGAAGTTTAATAGTGCATTTTACTCGCCATTTCATGCGCTTTGAGATGCCGCTTAGCCCAATACGCTATCTGAAATAGGAGCGACGTAATTTGAACAAATGTAAGAGAATTTCGCTGAATTCTTAAATTCACTATAATATAAAATGAACTAATCGGGTCTCTGTTTGCCCTACCCTAGAAGTTTAATAGTGCATTTTACTCGCCATTTCATGCGCTTTGAGATGCCGCGTAGCCCAATACGCTATCTGAAATAGGAGCGACGTAAGTTGAACAAATGTGATAGAATTTTGCTGAATTCTTAAATTAACCATAATATAAAATGATCTAATCGGGTCTCTGTTTGCCCTAGCCTAGAAGTTTAATAATGCATTTTATTCGACATTTCATGCGCTTTGGGATGCCGCTTAGCCCAATACGCTATCTGAAATAGGAGCGACGTAAATTGAACAAATGTGATAGAATTTCCCTGAAATCTTATATTAAATAAAATATAAAATGACCTAATCGGGTCTCCGATTGTCCTATCATAGAAGTTTAGTACTGCATTTTACTCGCCATTCCACGCGCTTTATGTTGCCGCCTAGTCCAGTACGCTATCTCAAGCAGGAGCGGCGTAAGTTGAACAAATGTGATAGAATTACGCTGAATTCTTAAATTAACCATAATATAAAATGATCTAATCGGGTCTCTGTTTGCCTTATCGTAGAAGTTTAATAGTGCATTTCAATCGCCATTTCATGCGCTCTGAAATGCTGCTTAGCCCAATACGCTATCTGAAGTAGGAGCGACGTAAATTGAACAAATGTGATAGAATTTCCGTGAATTCTTATATTAACCTTAATGTAAAATGATCGAATCGGGTCTCTGTTCGCCCTGCCCTAGAAGTTTAATAGTGCTTTTCACTCGTCATTTCATGCGCTTTGAGATGCCGCTTAGCCCAATATGGTATCTGAAATAGGAGCGACGTAAGTTGAACAAATGTGATAGAATTTCGCTGAATTCTTTTATTAACCATAATGTAAAATGATCTGATCGGGTCTCTGTTCGCCCTAGCCGAGAAGTTTAATTGTGTATTTTATTCGCCATTTCATGCGCTTTGAGATGCCGCTTAGCCGAATACGCTATCTGAAATAGGAGCGACGTAAATTGAACAAATGTGATAGAATTTCCCTGAAATCTTATATTAAACAAAATATAAAATGATCTAATCGGGTCTCTGATTGCCCTATCATAGAAGTTTAGTAGTGCATTTTACTCGCCATTCCACGCGCTTTAAGATGCCGCATAGCCCAGTACGCTATCTGAAATGGGAGCGACGTAAGTTAAAGAAATGTGATTGAATTTCACTGAATTCTTATATTAACCTTAATGTAAAATGATCTAATCGGGTCTCTGTTCGCCCTACCATAGAAGTCTAATAGTGCATTTCACTCGACATTTCATGCGCTTTGAGATGCCGCTTAGTCCAATACGCTATCTGAAATAGGAGCGACGTAAGTTGAACAAATGAGATAGAATTTCGCTGAATTCTTTTATTAACCATAATGTAAAATGATCTAATCGGGTCTCTGTTTGCCCAACCCTAGAAGTTTAACAGTGCATTTTACTCGCCATTACATGTGCTTTGAGATGCCGCATAGCCCAATACGCTATCTGAAATGGGAGCGACGTAAGTTGAACAAATGTGATAGAATTTCGCTGAATTCTTTTATTAACCATAATGTAAAATGATCTAATCGGGTCTCTGTTCGCCCTAGCCTAGAACTTTAATAGTGCATTTTACGCGACATTTCATGCGCTATGAGATGCCGCTTAGCCCAATACGCTATCTGAAATAGGAGCGACGTAAATGGAGCAAATGTGATAGAATTTCGCTGCATTCATATAATAACCAAAATATAAAATGATCTGATCGGGTCTCTGTTCGCCCTAGCCGAGAAGTTTAATTGTGTATTTTATTCGCCATTTCATGCGCTTTGAGATGCCGCTTAGCCGAATACGCTATCTGAAATAGGAGCGACGTAAATTGAACAAATGTGATAGAATTTCCCTGAAATCTTATATTAAACAAAATATAAAATGATCTAATCGGGTCTCTGATTGCCCTATCATAGAAGTTTAGTAGTGCATTTTACTCGCCATTCCACGCGCTTTAGGAGGCCGCATAGCCCAGTACGCTATCTGAAATGGGAGCGACGTAAGTTAAACAAATGTGATAGAATTACGCTGAATTCTTATATTAACCGTAATATAAAATGATCTAATCGGGTCTCTGTTTGCCTTATCCTAGAAGTTTAATAGAGCATTTCACTCGCCATTTCATGCGCTTTTAGATGCCGCCTAGTCCAGTACGCTATCTGAAATGGGAGCGACGTAAGTTGAACAAATGTGATAGAAATACGCTGAATTCTTATATTAACCGTAATATAAAATGATCTAATCGGGTCTCTGATTGCCCTATCATAGAAGTTTAATAGTGCATTTTACTCGCCATATCATGCGCTTTGAGATGCCGCTTAGCCCAATACACTATCTGAAATAGGAGCGACGTAAATTGAACAAATGTGATAGAATTTCGCTGAATTCTTATATTAACCAAAATATAAAATGATCTAATCGGGTCTCTGATTGCCCTATCATAGAAGTTTAGTTGTGCATTTTACTCGCCATTCCACGCGCTTTAAGATGCCGCCTAGCCCAGTATGCTATCTGAAATAGGAGCGACGTAAATTGAACAAATGTGATAGAATTTCCGTGAATTCTTATATTAACCTTAATGTAAAATGATCGAATCGGGTCTCTGTTCGCCCTGCCCTAGAAGTTTAATAGTGCTTTACACTCGTCATTTCAAGCGCTTTGAGATGCCGCTTAGCCCAATGTGGTATCTGAAATAGGAGCGACGTAAGTTGAACAAATGTGATAGAATTTCGCTGAATTCTTTTATTAACCATAATGTAAAATGATCTGATCGGGTCTCTGTTCGCCCTACCATAGAAGTCTAATAGTGCATTTCACTCGACATTTCATGCGCTTTGAGATGCCGCTTAGCCCAATACGCTATCTGAAATAGGAGCGACGTAAATCGAACAAATGTGATAGAATTTCGCTGAATTCTTATATTAACCAAAATATAAAATGATCTAATCGGGTCTCTGATTGCCCTATCATAGAAGTTTAGTTGTGCATTTTACTCGCCATTCCACGCGCTTTAAGATGCCGCCTAGCCCAGTATGCTATCTGAAATAGGAGCGACGTAAATTGAACAAATGTGATAGAATGTCACTGAATTCTTAAATTAACCATAATATAAAATGACCTAATCGGGTCTCTGTTTGCCCTACCGTAGAAGTTTAATAGTGCATTTTACTCGCCATTGCATGTGCTTTGAGATGCCGCATAGCCCAATACGCTATCTGAAATAGGAGCGACGTAAATTGAACAAATGTGATAGAATTTCACTGAATTCTTACATTAACCTTAATGTAAAATGATCTAATCGGGTCTCTGTTCGCCCTACCATAGAAGTCAAATAGTGCATTTCACTCGACATTTCATGCGCTTTGAGATGCCGCTTAGCCCAATACGGTATCTGAAATAGGAGCGATGTAAATTGAACAAATGTGATAGAATTTCGCTGAAATCTTATATTAAACAAAATATAAAATGATCTAATCGGGTCTCTGATTGCCCTATCATAGAAGTTTAGTAGTGCATTTTACTCGCCATTCCACGCCCTTTAAGGTGCCGCCTAGCCCAGTACGATATCTGAAATAGGAGCGACGTAAATTGAACAAATGTGATAGAATTTTGCTGAATTCTTAAATTAACCATAATATAAAATGATCTAATCGGGTCTCTGTTCGCCCTAGCCTAGAAGTTTAATGGTGCATTTTATTCGCCACTTCATGCGCTTTGAGATGCCGCTTAGCCGAATACGCTATCTGAAATAGGAGCGACGTAAATTGAACAAATGTGATAGAATTTCGCTGAATTCTTAAATGAACCATAATATAAAATGATCTAATCGGGTCTCTATTTGTCCTACCCTAGAAGCTTAATAGTGCATTTTACTCGCCATTTCATGCGCTTTGAGATGCCGCATAGCCCAATACGCTATCTGAAATAGGAACGACGTAAATTGAACAAATGTGATAGAATTTCCGTGAATTTTTATATTAACCTTAATGTAAAATGATCTAATCGGGTCTCTGTTTGCCCTAGCCTAGAAGTTTAATAATGCATTTTATTCGACATTTCATGCGCTTTGGGATGCCGCTTAGCCCAATACGCTATCTGAAATAGGAGCGACGTAAATTGAACAAATGTGATAGAATTTCCCTGAAATCTTATATTAAATAAAATATAAAATGACCTAATCGGGTCTCCGATTGTCCTATCATAGAAGTTTAGTACTGCATTTTACTCGCCATTCCACGCGCTTTATGTTGCCGCCTAGTCCAGTACGCTATCTCAAGCAGGAGCGGCGTAAGTTGAACAAATGTGATAGAATTACGCTGAATTCTTAAATTAACCATAATATAAAATGATCTAATCGGGTCTCTGTTTGCCTTATCGTAGAAGTTTAATAGTGCATTTCAATCGCCATTTCATGCGCTCTGAAATGCTGCTTAGCCCAATACGCTATCTGAAGTAGGACCGTCGTAAATTGAACAAATGTGATAGAATTTCCGTGAATTCTTATATTAACCTTAATGTAAAATGATCGAATCGGGTCTCTGTTCGCCCTGCCCTAGAAGTTTAATAGTGCTTTTCACTCGTCATTTCATGCGCTTTGAGATGCCGCTTAGCCCAATATGGTATCTGAAATAGGAGCGACGTAAGTTGAACAAATGTGATAGAATTTCGCTGAATTCTTTTATTAACCATAATGTAAAATGATCTGATCGGGTCTCTGTTCGCCCTAGCCGAGAAGTTTAATTGTGTATTTTATTCGCCATTTCATGCGCTTTGAGATGCCGCTTAGCCGAATACGCTATCTGAAATAGGAGCGACGTAAATTGAACAAATGTGATAGAATTTCCCTGAAATCTTATATTAAACAAAATATAAAATGATCTAATCGGGTCTCTGATTGCCCTATCATAGAAGTTTAGTAGTGCATTTTACTCGCCATTCCACGCGCTTTAAGATGCCGCATAGCCCAGTACGCTATCTGAAATGGGAGCGACGTAAGTTAAAGAAATGTGATTGAATTTCACTGAATTCTTATATTAACCTTAATGTAAAATGATCTAATCGGGTCTCTGTTCGCCCTACCATAGAAGTCTAATAGTGCATTTCACTCGACATTTCATGCGCTTTGAGATGCCGCTTAGTCCAATACGCTATCTGAAATAGGAGCGACGTAAGTTGAACAAATGAGATAGAATTTCGCTGAATTCTTTTATTAACCATAATGTAAAATGATCTAATCGGGTCTCTGTTTGCCCAACCCTAGAAGTTTAACAGTGCATTTTACTCGCCATTGCATGTGCTTTGAGATGCCGCATAGCCCAATACGCTATCTGAAATGGGAGCGACGTAAGTTGAACAAATGTGATAGAATTTCGCTGAATTCTTTTATTAACCATAATGTAAAATGATCTAATCGGGTCTCTGTTCGCCCTAGCCTAGAACTTTAATAGTGCATTTTACGCGACATTTCATGCGCTATGAGATGCCGCTTAGCCCAATACGCTATCTGAAATAGGAGCGACGTAAATGGAGCAAATGTGATAGAATTTCGCTGCATTCATATAATAACCAAAATATAAAATGATCTGATCGGGTCTCTGTTCGCCCTAGCCGAGAAGTTTAATTGTGTATTTTATTCGCCATTTCATGCGCTTTGAGATGCCGCTTAGCCGAATACGCTATCTGAAATAGGAGCGACGTAAATTGAACAAATGTGATAGAATTTCCCTGAAATCTTATATTAAACAAAATATAAAATGATCTAATCGGGTCTCTGATTGCCCTATCATAGAAGTTTAGTAGTGCATTTTACTCGCCATTCCACGCGCTTTAGGAGGCCGCATAGCCCAGTACGCTATCTGAAATGGGAGCGACGTAAGTTAAACAAATGTGATAGAATTACGCTGAATTCTTATATTAACCGTAATATAAAATGATCTAATCGGGTCTCTGTTTGCCTTATCCTAGAAGTTTAATAGAGCATTTCACTCGCCATTTCATGCGCTTTTAGATGCCGCCTAGTCCAGTACGCTATCTGAAATGGGAGCGACGTAAGTTGAACAAATGTGATAGAAATACGCTGAATTCTTATATTAACCGTAATATAAAATGATCTAATCGGGTCTCTGATTGCCCTATCATAGAATTTTAATAGTGCATTTTACTCGCCATATCATGCGCTTTGAGATGCCGCTTAGCCCAATACACTATCTGAAATAGGAGCGACGTAAATTGAACAAATGTGATAGAATTTCGCTGAATTCTTATATTAACCAAAATATAAAATGATCTAATCGGGTCTCTGATTGCCCTATCATAGAAGTTTAGTTGTGCATTTTACTCGCCATTCCACGCGCTTTAAGATGCCGCCTAGCCCAGTATGCTATCTGAAATAGGAGCGACGTAAATTGAACAAATGTGATAGAATTTCCGTGAATTCTTATATTAACCTTAATGTAAAATGATCGAATCGGGTCTCTGTTCGCCCTGCCCTAGAAGTTTAATAGTGCTTTACACTCGTCATTTCAAGCGCTTTGAGATGCCGCTTATCCCAATGTGGTATCTGAAATAGGAGCGACGTAAGTTGAACAAATGTGATAGAATTTCGCTGAATTCTTTTATTAACCATAATGTAAAATGATCTGATCGGGTCTCAGTTCGCCCTACCATAGAAGTCTAATAGTGCATTTCACTCGACATTTCATGCGCTTTGAGATGCCGCTTAGCCCAATACGCTATCTGAAATAGGAGCGACGTAAATCGAACAAATGTGATAGAATTTCGCTGAATTCTTATATTAACCAAAATATAAAATGATCTAATCGGGTCTCTGATTGCCCTATCATAGAAGTTTAGTTGTGCATTTTACTCGCCATTCCACGCGCTTTAAGATGCCGCCTAGCCCAGTATGCTATCTGAAATAGGAGCGACGTAAATTGAACAAATGTGATAGAATGTCACTGAATTCTTAAATTAACCATAATATAAAATGACCTAATCGGGTCTCTGTTTGCCCTACCGTAGAAGTTTAATAGTGCATTTTACTCGCCATTGCATGTGCTTTGAGATGCCGCATAGCCCAATACGCTATCTGAAATAGGAGCGACGTAAATTGAACAAATGTGATTGAATTTCACTGAATTCTTACATTAACCTTAATGTAAAATGATCTAATCGGGTCTCTGTTCGCCCTACCATAGAAGTCAAATAGTGCATTTCACTCGACATTTCATGCGCTTTGAGATGCCGCTTAGCCCAATACGGTATCTGAAATAGGAGCGATGTAAATTGAACAAATGTGATAGAATTTCGCTGAAATCTTATATTAAACAAAATATAAAATGATCTAATCGGGTCTCTGATTGCCCTATCATAGAAGTTTAGTAGTGCATTTTACTCGCCATTCCACGCCCTTTAAGGTGCCGCCTAGCCCAGTACGATATCTGAAATAGGAGCGACGTAAATTGAACAAATGTGATAGAATTTTGCTGAATTCTTAAATTAACCATAATATAAAATGATCTAATCGGGTCTCTGTTCGCCCTAGCCTAGAAGTTTAATGGTGCATTTTATTCGCCACTTCATGCGCTTTGAGATGCCGCTTAGCCGAATACGCTATCTGAAATAGGAGCGACGTAAATTGAACAAATGTGATAGAATTTCGCTGAATTCTTAAATGAACCATAATATAAAATGATCTAATCGGGTCTCTATTTGTCCTACCCTAGAAGCTTAATAGTGCATTTTACTCGCCATTTCATGCGCTTTGAGATGCCGCATAGCCCAATACGCTATCTGAAATAGGAACGACGTAAATTGAACAAATGTGATAGAATTTCCGTGAATTTTTATATTAACCTTAATGTAAAATGATCTAATCGGGTCTCTGTTCGCCCTACCACTGAAGTCTAATAGTGCATTTCACTCGCCATTCCACGCGCTTTAAGATGCCGCCGAGCCCAGTACGCTATCTGAAATAGGAACGACGTAAATTGAACAAATGTGATAGAATTTTGCTGAATTCTTAAATTAACCATAATATAAAATGATCTAATCGGGTCTCTGTTTGCCCTACGCTAGAAGTTTAATAGTGCATTTTTCTCGCCATTTCATGCGCTTTGAGATGCCGCTTAGCCCAATACGCTATCTGAAATAGGAGCGACGTAAATTGAACAAATGTGATTGAATTTCACTGAATTCTTACATTAACCTTAATGTAAAATGATCTAATCGGGTCTCTGTTCGCCCTACCATAGAAGTCTAATAGTGCATTTCACTCGACATTTCATGCGCTTTGAGATGCCGCTTAGCCCAATACGGTATCTGAAATAGGAGCGACGTAAATTGAACAAATGTGATAGAATTTCGCTGAAATCTTATATTAAACAAAATATAAAATGATCTAATCGGGTCTCTGATTGCCCTATCATAGAAGTTTAGTAGTGCATTTTACTCGCCATTCCACGCCCTTTAAGGTGCCGCCTAGCCCAGTACGATATCTGAAATAGGAGCGACGTAAATTGAACAAATGTGATAGAATTTTGCTGAATTCTTAAATTAACCATAATATAAAATGATCTAATCGGGTCTCTGTTCGCCCTAGCCTAGAAGTTTAATGGTGCATTTTATTCGCCACTTCATGCGCTTTGAGATGCCGCTTAGCCGAATACGCTATCTGAAATAGGAGCGACGTAAATTGAACAAATGTGATAGAATTTCGCTGAATTCTTAAATGAACCATAATATAAAATGATCTAATCGGGTCTCTATTTGTCCTACCCTAGAAGCTTAATAGTGCATTTTACTCGCCATTTCATGCGCTTTGAGATGCCGCATAGCCCAATACGCTATCTGAAATAGGAACGACGTAAATTGAACAAATGTGATAGAATTTCCGTGAATTTTTATATTAACCTTAATGTAAAATGATCTAATCGGGTCTCTGTTCGCCCTACCATAGAAGTCTAATAGTGCATTTCACTCGCCATTCCACGCGCTTTAAGATGCCGCCGAGCCCAGTACGCTATCTGAAATAGGAACGACGTAAATTGAACAAATGTGATAGAATTTTGCTGAATTCTTAAATTAACCATAATATAAAATGATCTAATCGGGTCTCTGTTTGCCCTACGCTAGAAGTTTAATAGTGCATTTTTCTCGCCATTTCATGCGCTTTGAGATGCCGCTTAGCCCAATACGCTATCTGAAATAGGAGCGACGTAAGTTGAACGAATGTGATAGAATTTCGCAGAATTCTTATATTAACCAGAATATAAAATGATCTAATCTGGTCTCTGTTCGCCCTAGCCTAGAAGTTTAATAGTGCATTTTGTTCGCCATTTCATGCGCTTTGAGATGCCGCTTAGCCCAATACGCTATCTGAAATAGGAGCGACGTAAATTGAACAAATGTGATAGAATTTCCCTGAAATCTTATATTAACCAAAATATAAAATGATCTAATCGGGTCTCTGATTGCCCTATCATAGAATTTTAATAGTGCATTTTGCTCGCCATATCATGCGCTTTGAGATGCCGCTTAGCCCAATACGCTATCTGAAATAGGAGCGACGTAAATTGAACAAATGTGATAGAATTTCGCTGAATTCTTATATTAACCAAAATATAAAATGATCTAATCGGGTCTCTGATTGCCCTATCATAGAAGTTTAGTTGTGCATTTTACTCGCCATTCCACGCGCTTTAAGATGCCGCCTAGCCCAGTATGCTATCTGAAATAGGAGCGACGTAAATTGAACAAATGTGATAGAATTTCGCTGAAATCTTAAATTAACCATAATATTAAATGATCTTATCGGGTCTCTGTTTGCCCTACCCTAGAAGTTTAATAGTGCATTTTACTCGCCATTTCATGCGCTTTGAGATGCCGCTTAGCCCAATACGCTATCTGAAATACGAGTGACGTAAATTGAACAAATGTGATAGAAATTCCCAGAATTCTTATATTAACCTTAATGTAAAATGATCTAATCCGGTCTCTGTTCGCCCTACCCAAGAAGTTTAATAGTGCCTTTCACTCTTCATTTCATGCGCTTTGAGATGCCGCTTAGCTCAATAAGCTATCTGAAATAGGAGCGACGCAAAATGAACAAATGTGATAGAATTTCAGTGAATTCATTTATAAACCATAATGTAAAATGATCTAATCGGGTCCCTGTTTGCCCTACCCTAGAAGTTTAATAGTGCATTTTACTCGCCATTTCATGCGCTTTGAGATGCCGCTTAGCCCAATACGCTATCTGAAATAGGAGCGATGTAAATTGAACAAATGTGATAGAATTTCGCTGAATTCTTTTATTAACCATATTGTAAAATGATCTAATCGGGTCTCTGTTCGCCCTTGCCTAGAAGTTTAATAGTGCATTTTACTCGCCATTTCATGCGCTTTGAGATGCCGCTTAGCCCAATACGCTATCTGAAATAGGAGCGACGGAAATTGAAGAAATGTGATAGAATTTCGCTGAATTCTTAAATTAACCATAATATAAAATGATCTAATCGGGTCTCTGTTTGCCCTATCATAGAAGTTTAATAGTGCATTTCACTCGTCATTTCATGCGCTTTGAGATGCCGCCTAGCCCAGTACGCTATCTGAAATAAGAGCGACGTAAATTGAACAAATGTGATAGAATTTCGCTGAATTCTTAAATTAACCATAATATAAAATGATCTAATCGGGTCTCTGTTTGCCCTACCCTAGAAGTTTAATAGTGGATTTTACTCGTCATTTCATGCGCTTTGACATGCCGCTTAGCCCAATACGCTATCTGAAATCGGAGCGACGTAAATTGAACAAATGTGATAGAATTTCGCTGAATTCTTAAATTAACCATAATATAAAATGATCTAATCGGGTCTCTGTTTGCCGTACCCTAGAAGTTTAATAGTGCATTTTACTCGTCATTTCATGCGCTTTGACATGCCGCTTAGCCCAATACGCTATCTGAAATAGGAGCGACATAAATTGAACAAATGTGATAGAATTTCAGTGAATTCATTTATTAACCATAATGTAAAACGATCTAATCGGGTCCCTGTTCGGCCTAGTCTAGAAGTGTAATAGTGCATTTTATTCGCCATTGCATGCGCTTTGAGATGCCGCTTAGCCGAATACGCTATCTGAAACAGGAGTGACGTAAATGGAACAAATGTGATAGTATTTCGCTGAATTCTTATATTAACCAAAATATAAAATGATCTAATCGGGTCTCTGATTGCCCTAGCATAGAAGTTTATATAGTGCATTTTACTCGCCATTCCACGCGCTTTAAGATGCCGCCTAGCCCAGTGCGCTATCTGAAATAGGAGTGACGTAAGTTGAACAAATGTGATAGTATTACGCTGAATTCCTATATTAACCGTAATATAAAATGATCTAATCGGGTCTCTGTTTGCCCTACCCTAGAAGTTTAACAGTGCATTTTACTCGCCGTTTCATGCGCTTTGAGATGACGCTTAGCCCAATACGCTATCTGAAATAGGAGCGCCGTAAATTGAACAAATCTGATAGAATTTCGCTGAATTCTTATATTAACCAAAATATAAAATGATCTAATCGGGTCTCTGATTGCCCTAGCCTAGAAGTTTAGTTGTGCATTTTATTCGCCATTTCATGCGCTTCGAGATGCCGCTCAGCCGAATGCGCTATCTGAAATAGGAGCGACGTAAATTGAACAAATGTGATAGAATTTCCCTGAAATGTTATATTAAACAAAATATAAAATGATCTAATCGGGTCTCTGATTGCCCTATCATAGAAGTTTAGTAGTGCATTTTACTCGCCATTCCACGCGCTTTAAGATGCCGCTTAGCCCAGGACGCCATCTGAAATAGGAGCGACGTAAGTTGAACAAATGTGATAGAATTTCGCTGAATTCTTTTATTGACCATAATGTAAATGATCTACTCGGGTCTCTGATTGCCCTATCATAGAAGTTTAGTTGTGCATTTTGTTCGCCATTCCACGCGCTTTAAGATGCCGCTTAGCCCAGGACGCCATCTGAAATAGGAACGACGTAAATTGAACAAATGTGATAGAATTTCGCTGAATTCTTATATTAACCAAAATATAAAATGATCTAATCGGGTCTCTGATTGCCCTATCATAGAAGTTTAATAGTGCATTTTACTCGCCATTCCACCCGCTTTAAGATGCAGCTAGCCCAGTACGCTATCTGAAATAGGAGCGACGTAAGTTGAACAAATGTGATAGAATTACGCTGAATTCTTATATTAACCGTAATATAAAATGATCTAATCGGGTCTCTGTTTGCCTTATCCTAGAAGTTTAATAGTGCATTTTACTCGCCATTTCATGCGCTTTGAGATGCCGCTTAGCCCAATACGCTATCTGAAATAGGAGCGACGTAATTTGAACAAATGTAAGAGAATTTCGCTGAATTCTTAAATTCACTATAATATAAAATGAACTAATCGGGTCTCTGTTTGCCCTACCCTAGAAGTTTAATAGTGAATTTTACTCGCCATTTCATGCGCTTTGAGATGCCGCGTAGCCCAATACGCTATCTGAAATAGGAGCGACGTAAGTTGAAAAAATGTGATAGAATTTCACTGAATTCTTAAATTAACCATTATATAAAATGATCTAATCGGGTCTCTGTTCGCCCTAGCCTAGAAGTTTAATGGTGCATTTTATTCGCCACTTCATGCGCTTTGAGATGCCGCTTAGCCGAATACGCTATCAGAAATAGGAGCGACGTAAATTGAACAAATGTGATACAATTTCCCTGAAATCTTATATTAAACAAAACATAAAATGATATAATCGGGCCTCTGATTGCCCTATCATAGAAGTTTAGCAGTGCATTTTACTCGCCATTCCACGCGCTTTAAGATGCCGCCTAGCCCAGTACGCTATCTGAAATAGGAGCGATGTAAGTTGAACAAATGTGATAGAATTACGCTGAGTTCTTATATTAACCGTAATATAAAATGATCTAATCGGGTCTCTGTTTGCCTTATCCTAGAAGTTTAATAGTGCATTTTACTCGCCATTTCATGCGCTTTGCGATGCCGCTTAGGCCAATACGCTATCTGAAATAGGAGCGACGTAAATTGAATAAATGTGATAGAATTTCGCTGAATTCTTAAATTAACCATAATATAAAATGATTTAATCGGGTCTTTGTTTGCCCTAGCCTACATGTTTAATAGTGCATTTTATTCGCCATTTCATCGGCTTTCAGATGCTGCTTAGCCCAATACGCTGTCTGAAATAGAAGCGACGTAAATTGAACAAATGTGATAGAATTTTGCTGAATTCTTAAATTAACCATAATATAAAATTATCTCATCGGGTCTCTGTTCGCCCTACCATAGGAGTCTAATAGTGCATTTCACGCGCCATTCCACGCGCTTTAAGATGCCGCCGATCCCAGTACGCTATCTGAAATAGGAACGACGTAAATTGAACAAATGTGATAGAATTTTGCTGAATTCTTAAATTAACCATAATATAAAATGATCTAATCGGGTCTCCGTTTGCCCTACGCTAGAAGTTTAATAGTGCATTTTACTCGCCATTTCATGCCCTTTCAGATGCCGCTTAGCCCAATACGCTATCTGAAATAGGAGCGACGTAAGTTGAACGAATGTGATAGAATTTCGCTGAATTCTTTTATTAAACAAAATATAAAATCATCTAATCGGGTCTCTGATTGCCCTATCATAGAAGTTTAGTAGTGCATTTTACTCGCCATTCCACGCGGTTTAAGATGCCGTCCAGCGCAGTACGCTATCTGAAATAGGAGCAACGTAAATTGAAAAAATGTGACAGAATTTTGCTGAATTCTTAAATTAACCATAATATAAAATGATCTAATCGGGTCTCTGTTTGCCTTACCCTAGAAGTTTAATAGTGCATTTTACTCGCCATTTCATGCGCTTTGTGATGCCGCTGAGCCCAATACGCTATCTGAAATAGGAGCGCCGTAAATTGAACAAATGTGATAGAATTTCCCTGAATTCTTATATTAACCTTAATGTAAAATGATCTAATCTGGTCTCTGTTCGCCCTAGCCTAGAACTTTAATAGTGCATTTTATTCGCCATTTCATACGCTTTGAGATGCCGCTTAGCACAATACGCTATCTGAAATAGGAGCGACGTAAATTGAACAAATGTGAGAGAATTTCGCTGAATTCTCATATTAACCAAAATATAAAGTGATCTAATCGGGTCTCTAATTCTGCTATCATAGAAGTTTAATAGTGCATTTTACTCGCCATTCCACGCGCTTTAAGATGCCGCCTAGCCCAGTACGCTATCTGAAATAGGAGCGACGTAAATTGAGCAAATGTGACAGAATTTTGCTGAATTCTTAAATTAACCATAATATAAAATGATCTAATCGGGTCTCTGTTTCCCCTACCCTAGAAGTTTAATAGTGCATTTTACTCGCCATTTCATGCGCTTTGAGATGGCGCTTGGCCCAATACGCTATCTGAAATAGGAGCGACGTTAATTGAACAAATGTGATAGAATTTTGCTGTATTCTTAAATTAACCATAATATTAGATGATCTAATCGGGTCTCTGTTTGCCCTACGCTAGAAGTTTAATAGTGCATTGTATTCGCCATTGCATGCGCTTTGAGATGCCGCGTAGCCCAATACGCTATCTGAAATAGGAGCGACGTAAATTGAACAATTGTGATAGAATTTCGTTGAATTCTTAAATCAACCATAATATACAATGATCTAATCGGGTCTCTGTTCGCCCTAGCCTAGAAGTTTAATAGTGCATTTTACTCGCCCTTCCACCCGCTTTATGATGCCGCCTAGCCCAGTACGCTATCTGAAATAGGAGCGACGTAAGTTTAACAAATGTGATAGAATTACGCTGAAATCTTATATTAACCGTAATATAAAATGATCTAATCGGGTCCCTGTTTGCCTTACCCTAGAAGTTTAATAGTGCATTTTACTCGACATTTCATGCGCTTTGTGATGCCGCTTAGCCCAATACGCTATCTGAAATAGGAGCGCCGTAAATTGAACAAATGTGATAGAATTTCCCTGAATTCTTATATTAACCTTAATGTAAAATGATCTAATCTGGTCTCTGTTCGCCCTAGCCTAGAACTTTAATAGTGCATTTTATTCGCCATTTCATACGCTTTGAGATGCCGCTTAGCACAATACGCTATCTGAAATAGGAGCGACGTAAATTGAACAAATGTGAGAGAATTTCGCTGAATTCTTAAATTCACTATAATATAAAATGATCTGATCGGGTCCCTGATTGCCCTATCATAGAAGTTTAATAGTGCATTTTACTCGCCATTCCACGCGCTTTAAGATGCCGCCTAGCCCCGTACGCTATCTGAAATAGGAGCGACGTAAATTGAACAAATGTGATAGAATTACGCTGAATTCTTATATTAACCGTAATATAAAATGATCTAATCGGGTCTCTGTTTGCCTTACCCTAGAAGTTTAATAGTGCATTTTACTCGCCATTCCATGCGCTTTGAGATGCCGCTTAGCCCAATACGCTATCTGAAATATGAGCGACGTAAATTGAACAAATGTGATAGAATTTCTCTGAATTCTTAAATTAACTATAATATAAAATCATCTAATCGGATCTCTATTTGCCCTACCCTCGAAGTTTAATAGTGCATTTTACTCGTCATTTCATGCGCTTTGGGATGCCGCTTAGCCCAATACGCTATCTGAAATAGGAGCGACGTAAATGGAACTAATGTGATAGAATTTCGCTGCATTCATATATTAACCAAAATATAAAATGATCTAATCGGGTCTCTGATTGCCCTATCATAGAAGTTTAATAGTGCATTTCACTCGTCATTTCATGCGCTTTGAGATGCCGCTTAGCCCTATAAGCTATCTGAAATAGGAGCGACGTAAATTGAATAAACCGTGATAGAATTTCGCTGAATTCTTATATTAACCAAAATATAAAGTGATCTAATCGGGTCTCTGATCGCCCTAGCCTAGGAGTTTAATAGTGCGTTTTACTCGCCATTTCATGCGCTTTGAGATGCCGCTTAGCCCAATACGCTATCTGAAATAGGAGCGACGTAAATTGAACAAATGTGAGAGAATTTCGCTGAATTCTTAAATTCACTATAATATAAAATGATCTAATCGGGTCTCTATTTGCACTACCCTCGAAGTTTAATAGTGCATTTTACTCGCCATTCCATGCGCTTTGAGATGCTGCTTAGCCCAATACGCTATCTGAAATAGGAGCGACGTAAATTGAACAAATGTGATAGAATTTCGCTGAATTCTTATATTAACCAAATTATCAAATGATCTAATCGGGTCTCTGATTGCCCTATCATAGAAGTTTAATAGTGCATTTTACTCGCCATTCCACGCGCTTTAAGATGCCGCCCAGCCCAGTACGCTATCTGAAATAGGAGCAACGTAAATTGAACAAATGTGATAGAATTTTGCTGTATTCTTAAATTAACCATAATATAAAATGTTCTAATCGTTTCTCTGTTTGCCCTACCCTAGAAGTTTAATAGTGCATTTTACTCGTCATTTCATGCGCCTTGAGGTGCCGCTTAGACCAATACGCTATCTGAAATAGGAGCGATGTAAATTGAACAAATGTGATGGAATTTCGCTGAATTCTTTTATTAACCAAAATGTAAAATGATCTAATCGGGGCTCTGTTCGCCCTGGCCTAGAAGTTTAATAGTGCATTTTAGTCGCCATTCCACACGCTTTAAGATGCCGCCTAGCCCAGTACGCTATCTGAAATAGGAGCGACGTAAGTTGAACAAATGTGATAGAATTACGCCATTTTCTTATATTAACCGTAATATAAAATGATCTAATCGGGTCTCTGTTTGCCTTATCCTAGAAGTTTAATAGTGCATTATACTCGCCATTTCATGCGCTTCGAGATGTCGCTTAGCCCGATACGCCATCTGAAATAGGAGCGACGTAAATTGAACAAATGTGATAGAATTTCGCTGAATTCTTTTATTAACCATAATGTAAAATGAGCTGATCGTGTCTCTGTTCGCCCTAGCCGAGAAGTTTAATAGTGCATTGTATTCGCCATTTCATGCGCTTTGAGATGCCGCTTAGCCGAATACGCTATGTGAAATAGGAGCGACGTAAATTGAACAAATGTGATAGAACTTCGCTGAATTCTTAAATTAACTATAATATAAAATGATCTAATCGGGTCTCTATTTGCCATACCCTCGAAGTTTGATAGTGCATTTTACTCGTCGTTTCATGCGCTTTGTGATGCCGCTTAGCCCAATACGCTATCTGAAATAGGAGCGACGTAAATTGAACAAATGTGAGAGAATTTCATTGAATTCTTAAATTCACTATAATATAAAATGATCTAATCGGGTCTCTATTTGCACTACCCTCGAAGTTTAATAGTGCATTTTACTCGCCATTCCATGCGCTTTGAGATGCTGCTTAGCCCAATACGCTATCTGAAATAGGAGCGACGTAAATTGAACAAATGTGATAGAATTTCGCTGAATTCTTATATTAACCAAATTATCAAATGATCTAATCGGGTCTCTGATTGCCCTATCATAGAAGTTTAATAGTGCATTTTACTCGCCATTCCACGCGCTTTAAGATGCCGCCCAGCCCAGTACGCTATCTGAAATAGGAGCAACGTAAATTGAACAAATGTGATAGAATTTTGCTGTATTCTTAAATTAACCATAATATAAAATGTTCTAATCGTTTCTCTGTTTGCCCTACCCTAGAAGTTTAATAGTGCATTTTACTCGTCATTTCATGCGCCTTGAGGTGCCGCTTAGACCAATACGCTATCTGAAATAGGAGCGATGTAAATTGAACAAATGTGATGGAATTTCGCTGAATTCTTTTATTAACCGAAATGTAAAATGATCTAATCGGGGCTCTGTTCGCCCTGGCCTAGAAGTTTAATAGTGCATTTTAGTCGCCATTCCACACGCTTTAAGATGCCGCCTAGCCCAGTACGCTATCTGAAATAGGAGCGACGTAAGTTGAACAAATGTGATAGAATTACGCCATTTTCTTATATTAACCGTAATATAAAATGATCTAATCGGGTCTCTGTTTGCCCTACCCTAGAAGTTTAATAGTGCATTTTACTCGCCATTGCATGTGCTTTGAGATGTCGCATAGCCCAATACGCTATGTGAAATAGGAGCGACGTAAATTGAACAAATGTGATAGAATTTCCGTGAATTCTTATATTAACCTTAATGTAAAATGATCTAATCGGGTCTCTGATCGACCTACCATAGAAGTCTAATAGTGCATTTCACTCGCCATTTCATGCGCTTTGAGATGCCGCTTAGCCCAATACGCTATCTGAAATAGGAGCGACGTAAATTGAACAAATGTGATAGAATTTCGCTGAATTCTTATATTAACCAAAATATAAAGTGATCTAATCGGGTCTCTGATTGCCCTATCATAGATGATTAATAGTGCATTTTACTCGTCACTCCACGCGCTTTAGGAGGCCGCCTAGCCCAGTACGCTATCCGAAATAGGAGCGACGTAAATTGAACAAATGTGATAGAATTTTGCTGAATTCTTAAATTAACCATAATATAAAATGATCTAATCGGGTCTCTGTTCGCCCTAGCCTAGAAGTTCAATAGTGCATTGTATTCGCCATTTCATGCGCTTTGAGATGCCGCGTAGCCCAATACGCTATCAGAAATAGGAGCGACGTAAATTGAACAAATGTGATAGAATTTCCCTGAAATCTTATATTGAACAAAATATAAAATGATCTAATCGGGTCTCTGATTGCCCTATCATAGAAGTTTAGCAGTGTATTGTACTAGCCAGTCCACGCGCTTTAATATGCCGCCTAGCCCAGTACGCTATCTCAAATAGGAGCGACGTAAGTTGAACAAATGTGATAGAATTACGCTGAATTCTTATATTAACCGTAATATAAAATGATCTAATCGGGTCTCTGTTTGCCTTATCCTAGAAGTTTAATAGTGCATTTTACTCGCCATTTCATGCGCTTTGAGATGCTGCTTAGCCCAATACGCTATCTGAAATAGGAGCGACGTAAATTGAACAAATGTGATAGAACTACGCTGAATTCTTAAGTTAACAATAACATAAAATGATCTAATCGGGTCTCTGTTCGCCCTACCCTAGAAGTGTAATAGTGCATTTCACTCGTCATTTCATGCGCTGTGAGATGCCGCTTAGCTCAATATGGTATCTAAAATAGGAGCGACGTAAATTGAACAAATGTGATAGAATTTCGCTGAATTCTTTTATTAACCATAATATAAAATGAACTGATCGGGTCTCTGATCGCCCTACCATAGAAGTCTAATAGTGCATTTCACTCGCCATTTCATGCGCTTTTAGATTCCGCCTAGTCCAGTACGCTATCTGAAATGGGAGCGACGTAAGTTGAACAAATGTGATAGAAATACGCTGAATTCTTATATTAACCGTAACATAAAATGATCTAATCGGGTCTCTGATTGCCCTATCATAGAAGTTTAGTAGTGCATTTTACTCGCCATTCCACGCGCTTTAAGATGCCGCCTAGCCCAGTACGCTATCTGAAATGGGAGCGACGTAAATTGAACAAATGTGATAGAATTTCCGTGAATCCTTATATTAACCTTAATGTAAAATGATCTAATCGGGTCTCTGTTCGCCCTACCATAGAAGTCTAATAGTGCATTTTATTCGCCATTTCATGCGCTTTGAGATGCCGATTAGCCGAATACGCTATCTGAAATAGGAGCGACGTAAATTGAACAAATGTGACAGAATTTCCCTGAAATCTTATATTAAACAAAATATAAAATGATCTAATCGGGTCTCTGATTGCCCTATCATAGAACTTTAGTAGTGCATTTTACTCGCCATTCCACGCGCTTTAAGATGCCGCCTAGCCGAGTACGATATCTGAAATAGGAGCGACGTAAATTCAACAAATGTGATAGAATTTTTCTGAATTCTTATATTAACCATAATATAAAATGATCTAATCGGGTCTCTGTTTGCCCTACCCTAGAAGTTTAGTGCATTTCACTCGCCATTGCATGTGCTTTGAGATGCCGCATAGCCCAATACGCTATCTGAAATAGGAGCGACGTAAATTGAACAAGTGTGATAGAATTTCACTGAATTCTTAAATTAACCATAATATAAAATGATCTAATCGGGTCTCTGTTTGCCCTACCGTCGAAGTTTAAAAGTGCATTTTACTCGCCATTGCATGTACTTTGAGATGCCGCATAGCCCAATACGCTATCTGAAATAGGAGCGACGTAAATTGAACAAATGTGATAGAATTTCGCTGAATTCTTATATTAACCTTAATGTAAAATGATCTAATCGGGATTCTGTTCGCCCTACCATAGAAGTCTAATAGTGCATTTCACTCGCCATTTCATGCGCTTTCAGATGCCGCCTAGCCCAGTATGCTATCTGAAATAGGAGCGACGTAAGTTGAACAAATGTGATAGAATTACGCTGAGTTCTTATATTAACCGTAATATAAAATGATCTAATCGGGTCTCTGTTTGGCTTATCCTAGAAGTTTAAAAGTGCATCTTACTCGCCATTTCATGCGCTTTGAAATGCCGCTTAGCCCAATACACTATCTGAAATAGGAGCGACGTAAATTGAACAAATGTGATAGAATTTCGCTGAATTCTTAAATGAACCATAATATAAAATGATGTAATCGGGTCTCTATTTGTCCTACCCTAGAAGTTTAATAGTGCATTTTACTCGCCATTTCATGCGCTTTGAAATGCCGCTTAGCCCAATACACTATCTGAAATAGGAGCGACGTAAATTGAACAAATGTGATAGAATTTCACTGAATTCTTAAATTAATCATAATATAAAATGACCTAATCGGGTCTCTGTTTGCCCTACCGTAGAAGTTTAATAGTGCATTTTACTCGCCATTACATGTGCTTTGAGATGCCGCATAGCCCAATACGCTATCTGAAATAGGAGCGACGTAAATTGAACAAATGTGATTGAATTTCACTGAATTCTTATATTAACCTTAATGTAAAATGAACTAATCGGGTCTCTGTTCGCCCTACCATAGAAGTCTAATAGTGCATTTCACTCGACATTTCATCCGCTTTGAGATGCCGCTTAGCCCAATACGCTAGCTGAAATAGGAGCGACGTAAGTTGAACAAATGTGATAGAATTACGCCGAATTCTTATATTAACCGTAAAATAAAATGATCTAATCGGGTCTCTGTTTGCGCTATCCTAGAAGTTTAACAGTGCATTATACTCGCCATTTCATGCGCTTTGAGATGCCGCTTAGCCTAATACGCTATCTGAAATAGGAGCGACGTAAATTGAACGAATGTGATAGAATTACGCTGAATTCTTAAATTAACCATAATATAAAATGATTTAATCGGGTCTTTGTTTGCCCTACCCTAGAAGTTTAATAGTCCATTTAACTCGCCATTGCATGTGCTTTGAGATGCCGCATAGCCCAATACGCTATCTGAAATAGGAGCGACGTAAATTGAACAAATGTGATTGAATTTCCCTGAATTCTTATATTAACCTTAATATAAAATGATCTAATCGGGTCTCTGTTCGCCCGACCATAGAAGTCTAATAGTGCAATTCACTCGACATTTCATGCGCTTTGAGATGCCGCTTAGACCAATACGCTATCTGAAATAGGAGCGACGTAAATTGAACAAATGTGATAGAACTTCGCTGAAATCTTATATTAAATAAAATATAAAATGATCTAATCGGTTCTCTGATTGCCCTATCATAGAGGTTTAGTGGAGCATTTTAGTCGCCCTTCCGCGCGCTTTAAGGTGCCGCCTACCACAGTACGCTATCTGAAATAGGAGCGACGTAAGTTGAACGAATGTGATAGAATTACGCTGAAATCTTATATTAACCGTAATATAAAATGATGGATTCGGGTCTCTGTTTGCCTTACCCTAGAAGTTTGATAGTGCATTTTACTCGCCATTTCATGCGCTTTAAGATGCCGCCTAGCCCAATACGCTATCTGAAATAGGAGCGACGTAAATTGAACAAATGTGATAGAATTTACCTGAATTCTTATATTAACCAAAATATAAAATGATCTGATCGGGTCTCTGTTGCCCTACCCTGGAAATTTAATAGTGCATTTTACTCGCCATTTCATGCGCTTTGAGATGCCGCTTAGCCCAATACGCTATCTGAAGTAGGAGCGACGTAAATTGAACAAATGTGATAGAATTTCCCTGAATTCTTATATTAACCTTAACGTAAAATGATCTAATCGGGTCCCTGTTCGCCCTACCATAGAAGACTAATAGTGCATTTCACTCGTCATTTCATGCGCTTTGAGATGCCGCTTAGCCCGATATGCTATCTGAAATAGGAGCGACGTAAGTTGAACAAATGTGATAGAATTACGCTAAATTCTTATATTAACCGTAATATAAAATGATATAATCGGGTCTCTGTTTGTCTTATCCTAGAAGTTTAATAGTGCATTGTACTCGCCATTCCAGGCGCTTTAAGATGCCGCCTAGCCCAGTACGCTGTCTGAAATAGGAGCGACGTAAATTGAACAAATGTGATAGAATTTCGCTGATTTCTTGTATTAACCAAAATATAAAATGATCTAATCGGGTCTCTGATTGCCCTATCATAGAAGTTTAATAGTGGATTTCACTCGCCATTCCACGCGCTTTAAGATGCCGCATAGCCCGGTACGCTGTCTGAAATAGGAAGGACGTAAATTGAACAATTGTGATGGAATTTTGCTGAATTCTTAAATTAACAATAATATAAAATGATCTAATCGGTCGCTGTTTGCCCTACCCTAGGAATTTAACAGTGCATTTTACTCGCCATGTCATGCGCTTCGAGATGCCGCTTAGCCCAATACGCTATCCGAAACAGGAGCGACGTAAAT
This sequence comes from Macropis europaea, assembly GCA_916610135.2. NCBI lineage: Eukaryota > Metazoa > Arthropoda > Insecta > Hymenoptera > Melittidae > Macropis > Macropis europaea. The sequence goes on from CAKAJE020000851.1 coordinate 24,865, forward strand.
TGAAGAAATGTGATAGAATTTCCCTGAATTCTTATATTAACCTTAATGTAAAATGATCTAATCGGGTCTCTGTGCGCCCTACCATAGAAGACTAATAGTGCATTTCACTCGCCATTTCATGCGCTTTGAGCTGCCGCTTAGCCCAATACGCTATCTGAAATAGGAGCGACGTAAATTGAACAAATGTGATAGAATTTTGATGAATTCTTAAATTAACCATAACATAAAATGATCTAATCGGGTCTCTGCTTGCCCTACCCAAGAAATTTAATAGTGCATTTTACTCACCATTTCATGCGCTTTGAGATGCCGCTTAGCCCAATACGCTATCTGAAATGGGAGCGACGTAAATTGAGCAAATGTGATAGAATTTCCCTAATTTCTTATATTAACCTTAACGTAAAATGATCTAACCGGGTCTCTGTTCGCCCTACCATAGAAGTCTAATAGTGCATTTCGCTCGTCATTTCATGCGCTTTGAGATGCCGCTTTGCCCAATACGCAATCTGAAATAGGAGCGACGTAAATTGAACAAATGTGATAGAATTTCGCTGAATTCTTATATTAACCAAAATATAAAATGATCTAATCGGGTACGGATTGCTCCTATTTCAGATAGCGTATTGGGCTAAGAGGCATCTCAAAGCGCATGAAATAGCGAGTAAAATGCACTATTAAACTTCTAGGGTAGGGCAACCAGAGACCCGATTAGATCATTTTATATTACGGATAATATATGAATTCAGCGAAATTCTATCATATTTGTTCAATTTACGTCGCTCCTATTTCAGATAGCGTATTGGGCTAAGCGGCATCTGAAAGCGCATGAAATGACGAGTGAAATGCACTATTAAACTTCTAGGGTAGGGCGAACAGAGACCCGATTAGATCATTTTACATTAAGGTTAATATAAGAATTCAGGGAAATTCTATCACATTTGTTCAATTTACGTCGCTCCTATTTCAGATAGCGTATTGGGCTACGCGGCATCTCAAAGCGCATGAAATGGCGAGTAGAATGCACTATTAAACTTCTCGGGTAGGGCAAACAGAGACCCGATTAGACCATTTTATATTATAGTTAATTTAAGAATTCAGCGAAATTCTATCACAATCGTTCAATTTACGTTGTTCCTATTTCAGATAGCGTACTGGGCTAGGCGGCATCTTAAAGCGCGTGGAATGGCGAGTAAAATGCACTATTAAACTTCTAGGGTAGGGCAAACAGAGACCCGATTAGATAACATTTTATATTTTGGTTAATATAAGAATTCAGCGAAATTCTCTCACATTTGTTCAATTTACGTCGCTCTTATTTCAGATAGCGTATTGGGCTAAGCAGCATCTCAAATCGCATGAAATGGCGAGTAAAATGCACTATTAAACTTCTAGGGTAAGGCAAACAGAGACCCGATTAGATCATTTTATATTAAGGTTAATTTAAGAATTCAGCGAAATTCTATCACATTTGTTCAATTTACGTCGTTCCTATTTCAGCTAGCGTACTGGGCTAGGCGGCATCTTAAAACGCGAGGAATGGCGAGTAAAATGCACTATATACACTTCTATGATAGGGCAATCAGAGACCCGATTAGATCATTTTATATTTTGGTTAATATAAGAATTCAGCGAAATTCTATCACATTTGTTCCATTTACGTCACTCCTGTTTCAGATAGCGTATTGGGCTAAGCGTCATCTCAAAGCGCATGAAACGGCGAGTAAAATGCACTGTTAAACTTCAAGGGTAGGGCAAACAGAGACCCGATTAGATCATTTTATATTATGGTTAATTTAAGAATTCAGCGAAATTCTATCACATTTCTTCAATTTCCGTCGCTCCTATTTCAGATAGCGTATTGGGCTAAGCGGCATCTCAAAGCGCATGAAATGGCGAGTAGAATGCACTATTAAACTTCTAGGCAAGGACGAACAGAGACCCGATTAGATCATTTTACAATATGGTTAATAAAAGAATTCAGCGAAATTCTATCACATTTGTTCAATTTACATCGCTCCTATTTCAGATAGCGTATTGGGCTAAGCGGCATCTCAAAGCGCATGAAATGGCGAGTAAAATGCACTATTAAACTTCTAGGGTAGGGCAAACAGGGACCCGATTAGATCATTTTACATTATGGTTTATAAATGAATTCACTGAAATTCTATCACATTTGTTCATTTTGCGTCGCTCCTATTTCAGATAGCTTATTGGGCTAAGCAGCATCTCAAAGCGCATGAAATGAAGAGTGAAAGGCACTATTAAACTTCTAGGGTAGGGCGAACAGAGACCGGATTAGATCATTTTACATTATGGTTAATATAAGAATTCTGGGAATTTCTAACACATTTGTTCAATTTACGTCACTCGTATTTCAGATAGCGTATTGGGCTAAGCGGCATCTCAAAGCGCATGAAATGGCGAGTAAAATGAACTATTAAACTTCTAGGGTAGGGCAAACAGAGACCCGATAACATCATTTAATATTATGGTTAATTTAAGATTTCAGCGAAATTCTATCACATTTGTTCAATTTACGTCGCTCCTATTTCAGATAGTGTATTGGGGTAAGCGGCATCTCAAAGCGCATGAAATGACGAGTGAAATGCACTGTTAACCTTCTAGGGTAGGGCAAACAGAGACCCGATTAGATCAGTTTATATTATGGTTAAATTAAGAATTCAGCCAAATTCTATCACATTTGTTCAATTTACGTCGCTCCAATTTCGGATAGCGTATTGGGCTAAGCGGCATCTCAAAGCGCATGAAATGCCGAGGAAAATGCACAATTAAACTTCTAGGGTAAGGCAAACAGAGACCCGATTAGGTCATTTTATAATACGGTTAATATAAGAATTCAGCGTAATTCTATCACATTTGTTCAACTTACGTCGCTCCTATTTCAGATAGCGTATTGGGCTAAACGGCATCTCAAAGCGCATGAAATGACGAGTGAAAGGCACTATTAAGCTTTTAGGGTAGGGCGAACAGAGAACCGATTAGATCATTTTACATTAAGGTTAATATAAAAATTCAGCAAAATACTATCACATTTGTTCAATTTACGTCGCTCCTATTTCAGATAGCGTATTGGGCTAAGCGGCATCTCAAAGCGCATGAAATGGCGAGTAAAATATACTATTAAACTTCTAGGGTAGGGTAAACAGAGACCCGATTAGATCATTTTATATTATGGTTAATTTAAGAATTCATCGAAATTCTATCACATTTGTTCAATTTACGTCGCTCTTATTTCAGATAGCGTACTGGGCTAGGCGGCATCTCAAAGCGCATGAAATGACGAGTGAAATGCACTATTAAACTTCTATGATAGGGCAAACAGAGACCCGATTAGATCATTTTATATTATGGTTAATTTAAGAATTCAGCGAAATTCTATCACACTTCTTCAATTTCCGTCGCTCCTATTTCAGATAGCGTATTGGGCTAAGCGGCATCTCAAAGCGCATGAAATGGCGAGTAAAATGCACTATTCAACTCCTAGGCAAGGACGAACAGAGACCCGATTAGATCATTTTACAATATGGTTAATAAAAGAATTCAGCGAAATTCTATCACATTTGTTCAATTTACATCGCTCCTATTTCAGATAGCGTATTGGGCTAAGCGGCATCTCAAAGCGCATGAAATGGCGAGTAAAATGCACTATTAAACTTCTAGGGTAGGGCGAACAGAGACCGGATTAGATCATTTTACATTAAGGTTAATATAAGAATTCTGGGAATTTCTATCACATTTGTTCAATTTACGTCACTCGTATTTCAGATAGCGTATTGGGCTAAGCGGCATCTCAAAGCGCATGAAATGGCGAGTAAAATGCACTATTAAACTTCTAGGGTAGGGCAAACAGAGACCCGATAAGATCGTTTAATATTATGGTTAATTTAAGATTTCAGCGAAATTCTATCACATTTGTTCAATTTACGTCGCTCCTATTTCAGATAGTGTATTGGGGTAAGCAGCATCTCAAAGCGCATGAAATGACGAGTGAAATGCACTTTTAAACTTCTAGGGTAGGGCAAACAGAGACCCGATTAGATCAGTTTATATTATGGTTAAATTAAGAATTCAGCCAAATTCTATCACATTTGTTCAATTTAAGTCGCTCCAATTTCGGATAGCGTATTGGGCTAAGCGGCATCTCAAAGCGCATGAAATGCCGAGGAAAATGCACAATTAAACTTCTAGGGTAAGGCAAACAGAGACCCGATTAGATCATTTTATAATACGGTTAATATAAGAATTCAGCGTAATTCTATCACATTTGTTCAACTTACGTCGCTCCTATTTCAGATAGCGTACTGGGCTGAACGGCATCTTAAAGCGCGTGGAAGGGCGAGTAAAATGCACTACTAAACTTCTATGATAGGGCAATCAGAGAGACGATTAGATCATTTTATATTTTGGTTAATATAAGAATTCAGCGAAATTCTATCACATTTGTTCAATTTACGTCGCTCCTATTTCAGATAGCGTATTGGGCTAAACGGCATCTCAAAGCGCATGAAATGACGAGTGAAAGGCACTATTAAGCTTCTAGGGTAGGGCGAACAGAGAACCGATTAGATCATTTTACATTAAGGTTAATATAAAAATTCAGCAAAATACTATCACATTTGTTCAATTTACGTCGCTCCTATTTCAGATAGCGTATTGGGCTAAGCGGCATCTCAAAGCGCATGAAATGGCGAGTAAAATGCACTATTAAACTTCTAGGGTAAGGCAAACAGAGACCCGATTAGAACATTTTATATTACGGTTAATATAAGGATTCAGCGTAATTCTATCACATTTGTTCAACTTACGTCACTCCTATTTCAGATAGCGTACTGGGCTAGGCGGCATCTCAAAGCGCATGAAATGACGAGTGAAATGCACTATTAAACTTCTATGATAGGGCAAACAGAGACCCGATTAGATCATTTTATATTATGGTTAATTAAAGAATTCAGCGAAATTCTATCACATTTGTTCAACTTACGTCGCTCCTATTTCAGATAGCGTAGTGGGCTGGGCGGCATCTTAAAGCGCGAGGAATGGCGAGTAAAATGCACTGTTAATCTTCTATTATAGGGCAATCATAGACCCGATTAGATCATTTTATATTTTGGTTAATATAAGAATTCAGAGAAATTCTATCACATTTGTTCAATTTACGTTGCTCCTATTTCAGATAGCGTATTGGGCTAAGCGGCATCTCAAAGCGCATGAAATGGCGAGTAAAATGCACTATTAAACTTCTAGGGTAAGGCAAACAGAGACTTGATTAGATCATTTTATATTACGGTCAATATAAGAATTCAGCGTAATTCTATCACATTTGTTCAACTTACGTCGCACCTATTTCAGACCGCGTACTGGGCTAGGCGGCATCTTAAAGCGCGTGGAATGGCGAGTAAAATGCACTATATAAACTTCTATGATAGGGCAATCAGAGACCCGATTAAATCATTTTATGTTTTGGTTAATATAAGAATTCAGCGAAATACTATCACATTTGTTCAATTTACGTCGCTCCTATTTCAGATACTGTATTCGGCTAAGCGGCATCTTAAAGCGCGTGGAATGACGAGTAATATGCACTGTTAACCTTCTATGATAGGGCAAACAGAGACCCGATTAGATCATTTTATATTTTGGTTAATATAAGAATTCAGCGAAATACTATCACATTTGTTCAATTTACGTCGCTCCTATTTCAGATAGCGTATTGGGCTAAGCGGCATCTCAAAGCGCATGAAATGACGAGTAAAATGCACTATTAAACTTCTAGAGTAAGGCAAACAGAGACTTGATTAGATCATTTTATATTACGGTCAATATAAGAATTCAGCGTAATTCTATCACATTTGTTCAACTTACGTCGCACCTATTTCAGATAGCGTATTGGGCTAAGCGGCATCTCAAAGCGCATGAAATGGCGAGTAAAATGCACTATTAAACGTCTAGGGTAGGGAAAACAGGGACCCGATTAGATCATTTTATATTACGGTTAATATATGAATTCAGCGAAATTCTATCATATTTGTTCAATTTACGTCGCTGCTATTTCAGATAGCGTACTGGGCTAAGCGGCATCTCAAAGCGCATGAAATGACGAGTAAAATGCACTATTAATCTTCTAAGGTAGGACAAACAGAGACCCGATTGGATAATTTTATATTATAGTTAATTTAAGAATTCAGCGAAATTCTATCACATTTGTTCAATTTACGTCGCTCCTATTTCAGATAGCGTATTGGGCTAAGCGGCATCTCAAAGCGCATGAAATGGCGAGTAAAATGCACTATTAAACTTCTAGGGTAGGGCCAACAGAGATCCGATTAGAACATTTTACATTAAGGTTAATATAAGAATTCAGCGAAATTCTCTCACATTTGTTCAATTTACGTCGCTGATATTTCAGATAGCGTACTGGGCTAAGCGGCATCTCAAAGCGCAAGAAATGGCGAGTAAAATGCACTATTAAACTTCTAGGGTAGGGCAAACAGAGACCCGATTAGATCATTTTATATTTTGGTTAATATAAGAATTCAGCGAAATTCTATCACATTTGTTCAATTTACGTTGCCCCTATTTCAGATAGCGTATTGGGCTAAGCGGCATCTCAAAGCGCATGAAATGGCGAGTAAAATGCACTATTAAACTTCTAGAGTAAGGCAAACAGAGACTTGATTAGATCATTTTATATTACGGTCAATATAAGAATTCAGCGTAATTCTATCACATTTGTTCAACTTACGTCGCACCTATTTCAGATAGCGTACTGGGCTAGGCGGCATCTTAAAGCGCGTGGAATGGCGAGTAAAATGCACTATATAAACTTCTATGATAGGGCAATCAGAGACCCGATTAAATCATTTTATATTTTGGTTAATATAAGAATTCAGCGAAATACTATCACATTTGTTCGATTTACGTCGCTCCTATTTCAGATAGCGTATTCGGCTAAGCGGCATCTTAAAGCGCGTGGAATGACGAGTAATATGCACTGTTAAACTTCTAGGGTAGGGCAAACAGAGACCCGATTAGATCATTTTATATTACGGTTAATATAAGAATTCAGCGTAATACTATCACATTTGTTCAACTTACGTCACTCCTATTTCAGATAGCGCACTGGGCTAGGCGGCATCCTAAAGCGCGTGGAATGGCGAGTAAAATGCACTATATAAGCTTCTATGATAGGGCAATCAGAGACCCGATTAGATCATTTTATATTTTGGTTAATATAAGAATTCAGCGAAATAGTATCACATTTGTTCAATTTACGTCGCTCCTATTTCAGATAGCGTATTGGGCTAAGCGGCGTCTCAAAGCGCATGAAATGACGAGTGAAATGCACTATTAAACTTCTAGGGTTGGTCGAAGAAAGACCCGATTAGATCATTTTACATTAAGGTAAATATAAGAATTCAGTGAAATTCTATCACATTTGTTCAATTTACGTCGCTCCTATTTCAGATAGCGTATTGGGCTAAGCGGCATTTAAAAGCGCATGAAATGAAGAGTGAAAGGCACTATTAAACTTCTAGGGTAGGGCGAACAGAGACCCGATTAGATCATTTTACATTAGGGTTAATATAAGGATTCAGCGAAATTCTATCACATTTGTTCAATTTACGTCGCTCCTATTTCAGATAGCATATTGGGCTAAGCGGCATCTCAAAGCGCAAGAAATGGCGAGTAAAATGCACTATTAAACTTCTATGATAGGACAATCAGAGACCCGATTAGATCATTTTATATTTTGGTTAATATAAGAACTCAGCGAAATTCTATCACAATTGTTCTATTTACGTCGCTCCTATTTCAGATAGCGTATTGGGCTAAGCGGCATCTCAAAGCGCATGAAATGGCGAGTGAAATGCACTATTAAACTTCTAGGGTAGGGCGAACAGAGACCCGATTAGATCATTTTACATTCAGGTTAATATAAGAATTCAGGGAAATTCTATCACACTTGTTCAACTTACGTCGCTCCTATTTCAGATAGCGTACTGGGCTAGGCGGCATCTTAAAGCGCGTGGAATGGCGAGTAAAATGCACTATTAAACTTCTAGGATAAGGCAAACAGAGTCCCGATTAGATCATTTTATATTACGGTTAATATAAGAATTCAGCGTAATTCTATCACATTTGTTCAATTTGCGTCGCTCCTATTTCAGATAGCGTATTGGGCTAAGCGGCATCTCAAAGCGCAAGAAATGGCGAGTAAAATGCACTATTAAACTTCTATGATAGGGCTATCAGAGACCCGATTAGATCATTTTATATTTTGGTTAATACAAGAATTCAGCGAAATTCTTTCACATTCGTTCAATTTACGTCGCTCCTATTTCAGATAGCGTATTGGGCTAGGCGGCATATCAAAGCGCATGGAATGGCGAGTAAAATGTACTATTAAACTTGTAGGGTAGGGCAAACAGAGACCCGATTAGATCAGTTTGTATTATGGTTAATTTACGGATTCAGCAAAATTCTATCACATTTTTTCAATTTACGTCGTTCCTATTTCAGCTAGCGTACTGGGCTAGGCGGCATCTTAAAACGCGAGGAATGGCGAGTAAAATGCACTGTAAATCTTCTATGATAGGGCAATCAGAGACCCGATTAGATCATTTTATATTTTGGTTAATATAAGAATTCAGAGAAATTCTATCGCATTTGTTCAATTTACGTTGCTCCTATTTCAGATAGCGTATTGGGCTAAGCGGCGACTCAATGCGCATGAAATGGCGAGTAAAATGCACTATTTAACTTCTAGGGTAAGGCAAACAGAGACCCGATTAGATCATTTTATATTACGGTTAGTATAAGGATTCAGCGTAATTCTATCACATTTGTTCAACATACGTCGCTCCTATTTCAGATAGCGTACTGGGCTAGACGGCATCTTAAAGCGCGTGGACGGGCGAGTAAAATGCACTACTAAACTTCTATGATAGGGTAATGAGAGTCCCGATTAGATCATTTTATATTTTGTTTACTATAACATTTCAGGGAAATTCTATCACATTTGTTCAATTTACGTCGCTCCTATTTCAGATAGCGTATTGGGCTAAGCGGCATCTCAAGGCGCAAGAAATGGCGAGTAAAATGCACTATTAAACTTCTAGGATAAGGCAAACAGAGACCCGATTAGACCATTTTATAGTACGGTTAATATAAGAATTCAGCGTAATCCTATCACATTTGTTCAATTTACGTCGCTCCTATTTCAGATAGCGTATTGGGCTAAGCGGCATCTCAAAGCGCATGAAATGGCGAGTAAAATGCACTATTAAACTTCTAGGGTAGGGCGAACAGAAACCCGATTAGATCATTTTACATTAAGATTAATATAAGTATTCAGGGAAATTCTATCACATTTGTTCAATTTACGTCGCTCCTATTTCAGATAGCTTATTGTGCTAAGCGGCATCTCAAAGCGCATGAAATGACGAGTGAAATGCACTATTAATCTTCTAGGGTAGGGCGAACAGAGACCCGATTATATCATTTTACATTAAAGTTAATATAAGAATTCAGCGTAATTCTATCACATTTGTTCAACTTTCGTCGCTCCTATTTCAGATAGCGTATTGGGCTAAGCGCCATCTCAGAGCGCATGAAATGGCGAGTAAAATGCACTATTAAACTTCTAGGGTGGGGCAAACAGAGACCCGATTAGATCATTTTATATTATGGTTAATTTAAGAATTCAGCGAAATTCTATCACATTTGTTCAATTTACGTCGCTCCTATTTCAGATAGCGTACTGGGCTAGGCGGCATCTTAAAGCGCGTTGAATGGCGAGTAAAATGCACATTTAAGCTTCTATGATAGGGCAATCAGAGACCCGATTAGATCATTTTATATTTTGGTTAATATAAGAATTCAGCGAAATTCTATCACATTTGTTCCATTTACGTCGCTCCTATTTCAGATAGCGTATTGGGCTAAGCGGCATCTCAAAGCGCATGAAATGACGAATAAAATGCACTATTAAGCTTCTACGCTAGGGCGAACAGAGACCCGATTAGATCATTTAACATTATGGTTAATAAAAGAATTCAGCGAAATTCTATCACATTTGTTCAATTTACGTCGCTCCTATTTCAGATAGCTTATTGGGCTAAGCGGCATCTCAAAGCGCATGAAATGACGAGTGAAATGCACTATTAAACTTCTAGGGTAGGGCGAACAAAGACCCGATTAGATCATTTTACATTAAGGTTAAAATAAGAATTCAGCGAAATTCTTTCACATTTGTTCAATTTACGTCGCTCCTATTTCAGATAGCGTATTCGGCTAAGCGGCATCTCAAAGCGCAAGGAATCGCGAGTAAAATGCACTATTAAACTTCTAGGATAAGGCAAACAGAGACCCGATTAGATCATTTTATATTATGGTTAATTTATCAATTCTGCGAAATTCTATCACATTTGTTCAATTTACGTCGCTCCTATTTCAGATAGCGTATTGGGCTAAGCGGCATCTCAATGCGCAAGAAATGGCGAGTAAAATGCACTATTAAACTTCTAGGGTAGGGCACACAGAGACCCGACTAGATCATTTTATGTTATGGTTAATTTAATAATTCAGCGAAATCCTATCACATTTGTTCAATTTACGTCGCTCCTATTTCAGATAGCGTATTGGGCTAAGCGGCACCTCAAAGCGCATGAAATGGCGAGAAAATGCACTATTAAACTTCTAGGATAAGGCAAACAGAGACCCGATTAGATCATTTTATAGTACGGTTAATATAAGAATTCAGCGTAATTCTATCACATTCGTTCAATTTACGTCGCTCCTATTTCAGATAGCGTATTGGGCTAAGCGGCATCTCAATGCGCATGAAATGTCGAGTAAAATGCACTATTAATCTTCTAGGATAAGGCAAACAGAGACCCGATTAGATCATTTTATATTACGGTTAATATAAGAATTCAGCGTAATTCTATCACAGTCGTTCAACATACGTCGCTCATATTTCAGATAGCGTACTGGGCTATACGACATCATAAAGCGCGTGGAATGGCGAGTAAAATGCACTATTAAACTTCTATGATACGGCTATCAGAGACCCGATTAGATCATTTTATATTTTGGTTAATATAAGAATTCAGCGAAATACTATCACATTCGTTCAATTTACGTCGCTCCTATTTCAGATAGCGTATTGGGCTAAGCGGTATCTCAAAGCGCACGAAATGGCGAGTAAAATGCACTATTAAACTTCTAGGGTAGGGCAAACAGAGACCCGATTAGATCATTTTATATTTTGGTTAATATAAGAATTCAGCGAAATTCTATCACAATTGTTCTATTTACGTCGCTCCTATTTCAGATAGCGTATTGGGCTAAGCGGCATCTCAAAGCGCAAGAAATGGCGAGTGAAATTCATTATTAAACTTCTAGGGTAGGGCGAACAGAGACCCGATTAGATCATTTTACATTAAGGTTAATATAAGAATTCAGGGAAATTCTATCACATTTGTTCAACTTACGTCGCTCCTATTTCAGATAGCGTACTGGGCTAGGCGGCATCTTAAAGCGCGTGGAATGGCGAGTAAAATGCACTATTAAACTTCTATGATAGGGCTATCAGAGTCCCGATTAGATCATTTTATATTTTGGTTAATATAAGAATTCAGCGAAATTCTATCACAATTGTTCTATTTACGTCGCTCCTATTTCAGATAGCGTATTGCGCTAAGCGGCATCTCAAAGCGCATGAAATGGCGAGTGAAATGCACTATTAAACTTCTAGGGTAAGGCGAACAGAGACCCGATTAGATAATTTTACATTAAGGTTAATATAAGTATTCAGGGAAATTCTATCACATTTGTTCAATTTACGTCGCTCCTATTTCAGATAGCGTATTGGGCTAAGCGGCATCTCAAAGCGCATGAAATGGCGAGTAAAATGCACTGTTAAACTTCTAGGGTAGGGCAAACAGAGACCCGATTAGATCATTTCATATTATGGTTTATTTAAGAATTCAGAAAAATTCTATCACATTTGTTCAATTTACGCCGCTCCTATTTCAGATAGCTTATTGGGCTAAGCGGCATCTCAAAGCGCATGAAATGACGAGTGAAATGCACTAGTAATCTTCTAGGGTAGGGCGAACAGAGACCCGATTAGATCATTTTACATTAAGGTTAAAATAAGAATTCAGCGAAATTCTTTCACATTTGTTCAATTTGCGTCGCTCCTATTTCAGATAGCGTATTGGGCTAAGCGGCATCTCAAAGCGCAAGAAATGGCGAGTAAAATGCACTATTAAACTTCTAGGGTAGGGCAAACAGAGACCCGATAAGATCATTTTATATTATGGTTAATTTAAGAATTCAGCGAAACTCTATCACATTTGTTCCATTTACGTCGCTCCTATTTCAGATAGCGTATTGGGCTAAGCGGCATCTCAATGCGCATGAAATGGCAAGTAAAATGCACTATTAAACTTCTAGGATAAGTCAAACAGAGACCCGATTAGATCATTTTATATTACGGTTAATATAAGAATTCTGCGTAATTCTATCACATTTGTTCAACTTACGTCGCTCCTATTTCAGATAGCGTACTGGGCTAGGCAGCGTCTTAAAGCGCGTGCACTGGCGAGTAAAATGCACTATTAAACTTCTATGATAGGGCTATCAGAGACCCGATTAGATCATTTTATATTTTGGTTAATACAAGAATTCAGCGAAATTCTTTCACATTCGTTCAATTTACGTCGCTCCAATTTCAGATAGCGTATTGGGCTAGGCGGCATATCAAAGCGCATGGAATGGCGAGTAAAATGTACTATTAAACTTGTAGGGTAGGGCAAACAGAGACCCGATTAGATCAGTTTGTATTATGGTTAATTTACGGATTCAGCAAAATTCTATCACATTTTTTCAATTTACGTCGTTCCTATTTCAGCTAGCGTACTGGGCTAGGCGGCATCTTAAAACGCGAGCAATGGCGAGTAAAATGCACTGTAAATCTTCTATGATAGGGCAATCAGAGACCCGATTAGATCATTTTATATTTTGGTTAATATAAGAATTCAGAGAAATTCTATCGCATTTGTTCAATTTACGTTGCTCCTATTTCAGATAGCGTATTGGGCTAAGCGGCGACTCAATGCGCATGAAATGGCGAGTAAAATGCACTATTTAACTTCTAGGGTAAGGCAAACAGAGACCCGATTAGATCATTTTATATTACGGTTAGTATAAGGATTCAGCGTAATTCTATCACATTTGTTCAACATACGTCGCTCCTATTTCAGATAGCGTACTGGGCTAGACGGCATCTTAAAGCGCGTGGACGGGCGAGTAAAATGCACTACTAAACTTCTATGATAGGGCAATGAGAGTCCCGATTAGATCATTTTATATTTTGTTTACTATAACATTTCAGGGAAATTCTATCACATTTGTTCAATTTACATCGCTCCTATTTCAGATAGCATATTGGGCTAAGCGGCATCTCAAAGCGCAAGAAATGGCGAGTAAAATGCACTATTAAACTTCTATGATAGGACAATCAGAGACCCGATTAGATCATTTTATATTTTGGTTAATATAAGAACTCAGCGAAATTCTATCACAATTGTTCTATTTACGTCGCTCCTATTTCAGATAGCGTATTGGGCTAAGCGGCATCTCAAAGCGCATGAAATGGCGAGTGAAATGCACTATTAAACTTCTAGGGTAGGGCGAACAGAGACCCGATTAGATCATTTTACATTCAGGTTAATATAAGAATTCAGGGAAATTCTATCACACTTGTTCAACTTACGTCGCTCCTATTTCAGATAGCGTACTGGGCTAGGCGGCATCTTAAAGCGCGTGGAATGGCGAGTAAAATGCACTATTAAACTTCTAGGATAAGGCAAACAGAGTCCCGATTAGATCATTTTATATTACGGTTAATATAAGAATTCAGCGTAATTCTATCACATTTGTTCAATTTACGTCGCTCCTATTTCAGATAGCGTATTGGGCTAAGCGGCATCTCAATACGCATGAAATGGCGAGTAAAATGCACTATTAAACTTCTAGGATAAAGCAAACAGAGACCCGATTAGATCATTTTATATTACGGTTAGTATAAGAATTCAGCGTAATTCTATCACATTTGTTCAACTTTCGTCGCACCTATTTCAGATAGCGTTTTGGGCTAAGCGCCATCTCAAAGCGCATGAAATGGCGAGTAAAATGCACTATTAAACTTCTAGGGTGGGGCAAACAGAGACCCGATTAGATCATTTTATATTATGGTTAATTTAAGAATTCAGCGAAATTCTATCACATTTGTTCAATTTACGTCGCTCCTATTTCAGATAGCGTACTGGGCTAGGCGGCATCATAAAGCGCGTGGAATGCCGAGTAAAATGCACTTTTAAACTTCTATGATAGGGCAATCAGAGACCCGATTAGATCATTTTATATTTTGGTTAATATAAGAATTCAGCGAAATTCTATCACATTTGTTCAATTTACGTCGCTCCTATTTCAGATAGCGTATTGGGCTAAGCGGCATCTCAATACGCATGAAATGGCGAGTAAAATGCACTATTAAACTTCTAGGATAAGGCAAACAGAGACCCGATTAGATCATTTTATATTACGGTTAGTATAAGGATTCAGCGTAATTCTATCACATTTGTTCAACATACGTCGCTCCTATTTCAGATAGCGTACTGGGCTAGACGGCATCTTAAAGCGCGTGGACGGGCGAGTAAAATGCACTACTAAACTTCTATGATAGGGCAATGAGAGTCCCGATTAGATCATTTTATATTTTGTTTACTATAACATTTCAGGGAAATTCTATCACATTTGTTCAACTTACGTCGCTCCTATTTCAGATAGCGTACTGGGCTAGGCGGCATCTTAAAGCGCGTGGAATGGCGAGCAAAATGCACTATTAAACTTCTAGGATAAGGCAAACAGAGACCCGATTTGATCATTTTATATTACGGTTAATATAAGAATTCAGCGTAATTCTATCACATTCGTTCAATTTACGTCGCTTCTATTTCAGATAGCGTATTGGGCTAAGCGGCATCTCAATGCGCATGAAATGGCGAGTAAAATGCACTATTAAACTTCTAGGATAAGGCAAACAGAGACCCGATTAGATCATTTTATATTACGGTTACTATAAGAATTCTGCGTAATTCTATCACATTTGTTCAACTTACGTCGCTCCTATTTCAGATAGCGTTCTGGGCTAGGCAGCGTCTTAAAGCGCGTGGAATGGCGAGTAAAATGCACTATTAAACTTCTATGATAGGGCTATCAGAGACCCGATTAGATCATTTTATAGTTTGGCTAATATAAGAATTCAGCGAAATTCTATCACATTCGTTCAATTTACGTCGCTCCTATTTCAGATAGCGTATTGGGCTGGGCGGCCTCTCAAAGCGCATGAAATGGCGAGTAAAATGCACTATTAAACTTCTAGGGTAGGGCAAACAGAGACCCGATTAGATCAATTTATATTATGGTTAATTTAAGGATTCAGCAAAATTCTATCACATTTTTTCAATTTACGTCACTCCTATTTCAGCTAGCGTACTGGGCTAGGCGGCATCTTAAAACGCGAGGAATGGCGAGTAAAATGCACTGTTAATCTTCTATGATAGGGCAATCAGAGACCCGATTAGATCATTTTATATTTTGGTTAATATAAGAATTCAGAGAAATTCTATCGCATTTGTTCAATTTACGTTGCTCCTATTTCAGATAGCGTATTGGCCTAAGCGGCACCTCAAAGCGCATGAAATGACGAGTGAAATGCACTATTAAACTTCTAGGGTTGGGCGAACAAAGACCCGATTAGATCATTTTACATTAAGGTTAATATAAGAATTCAGCGAAATTCTATCACATTTGTTCAATTTACGTCGCTCCTATTTCAGATAGCGTATTGGGCTAAGCGGCATCTCAATACGCATGAAATGGCGAGTAAAATGCACTATTAAACTTCTAGGATAAAGCAAACAGAGACCCGATTAGATCATTTTATATTACGGTTAGTATAAGAATTCAGCGTAATTCTATCACATTTGTTCAACTTTCGTCGCTCCTATTTCAGATAGCGTATTGGGCTAAGCGCCATCTCAAAGCGCATGAAATGGCGAGTAAAATGCACTATTAAACTTCTAGGGTGGGGCAAACAGAGACCCGATTAGATGATTTTATAATATGGTTAATTTAAGAATTCAGCGAAATTCTATCACATTTGTTCAATTTACGTCGCTCCTGTTTCAGATAGCGTACTGGGCTAGGCGGCATCATAAAGCGCGTGGAATGCCGAGTAAAATGCACTTTTAAACTTCTATGATAGGGCAATCAGAGACCCGATTAGATCATTTTATATTTTGGTTAATATAAGAATTCAGCGAAATTCTATCACATTTGTTCAATTTACGTCGCTCCTATTTCAGATAGCGTATTGGGCTAAGCGGCGTCTCAATGCGCATGAAATGGCGAGTAAAATGCACTATTTAACTTCTAGGGTAAGGCAAACAGAGACGCGATTAGATCATTTTATATTACGGTTAGTATAAGAATTCAGCGTAATTCTATCACATTTGTTCAACATACGTCGCTCCTATTTCAGATAGCGTACTGGGCTAGACGGCATCCTAAAGCGCGTGGACGGGCGAGTAAAATGCACTACTAAACTTCTATGATAGGGCAGTGAGAGTCCCGATTAGATCATTTTATATTTTGTTTACTATAACGTTTCAGGGAAATTCTATCACATTTGTTCAATTTACGTCGCTCCTATTTCAGATAGCGTATTGGGCTCAGCGGCATCTCAAGGCGCAAGAAATGGCGAGTAAAATGCACTATTAAACTTCTAGGGTAGGGCACACAGAGACCCGATTAGATCATTTTATGTTATGGTTAATTTAAGAATTCAGCGAAATTCTATCACATTTGTTCAATTTACGTCGCTCCTATTTCAGATAGCGTACTGGGCTAGGCGGCATCATAAAGCGCGTGGAATGCCGAGTAAAATGCACTTTTAAACTTCTATGATAGGGCAATCAGAGACCCGATTAGATCATTTTATATTTTGGTTAATAAAAGAATTCAGCGAAATTCTATCACATTTGTTCAATTTACGTCGCTCCTATTTCAGATATCGTATTGGGCTAAGCGGCATCTCAATGCGCATGAAATGGCGAGTAAAATGCACTATTAAACTTCTAGGATAAGGCAAACAGAGAACCGATTAGATCATTTTATATTACGGTTAATATAAGAATTCTGCGTAATTCTATCACATTTGTTCAACTTACGTCGCTCCTATTTCAGATAGCGTACTGGGCTAGGCAGCGCCTTAAAGCGCGTGGAATGGCGAGTAAAATGCACTATTAAACTTCTATGATAGGGCTATCAGAGACCCGATTAGATCATTTTATATTTTGGTTAATACAAGAATTCAGCGAAATTCTATCACATTCGTTCAATTTACGTCGCTCCTATTTCAGATAGCGTATTGGGCTAGGCGGCATCTCAAAGGGCATGAAATGGCGAGTAAAATGTACTATTAAACTTGTAGGGTAGGGCAAACAGAGACCCGATTAGATCAGTTTATATTATGGTTAATTTAAGGATTCAGCAAAATTCTATCACATTCGTTCAATTTACGTCGCTCCTATTTCAGATAGCGTATTGGGCTAGGCGGCATATCAAAGCGCATGAAATGGCGAGTAAAATGTACTATTAAACTTGTAGGGTAGGGCAAACAGAGACCCGATTAGATCAGTTTGTATTATGGTTAATTTAAGGATTCAGCAAAATTCTATCACATTTTTTCAATTTACGTCGTTCCTATTTCAGCTAGCGTACTGGGCTAGGCGGCATCTTAAAACGCGAGGAATGGCGAGTAAAATGCACTGTTAATCTTCTATGATAGGGCAATCAGAGACCCGATCAGATCATTTTATATTTTGGTTAATATAAGAATTCAGAGAAATTCTATCGCATTTGTTCAATTTACGTTGCTCCTATTTCAGATAGCGTATTGGGCTAAGCGGCGACTCAATGCGCATGAAATGGCGAGTAAAATGCACTATTTAACATCTAGGGTAAGGCAAACAGAGACCCGATTAGATCATTTTATATTACGGTTAGTATAAGGATTCAGCGTAATTCTATCACATTTGTTCAACATACGTCGCTCCTATTTCAGATAGCGTACTGGGCTAGACGGCATCTTAAAGCGCGTGGACGGGCGAGTAAAATACACTACTAAACTTCTATGATAGGGCAATGAGAGTCCCGATTAGATCATTTTATATTTTGTTTACTATAACATTTCAGGGAAATTCTATCACATTTGTTCAATTTACGTCGCTCCTATTTCAGATAGCATATTGGCCTAAGCGGCATCTCAAAGCGCAAGAAATGGCGAGTAAAATGCACTATTAAACTTCTATGATAGGACAATCAGAGACCCGATTAGATCATTTTATATTTTGGTTAATATAAGAACTCAGCGAAATTCTATCACAATTGTTCTATTTACGTCGCTCCTATTTCAGATAGCGTACTGGGCTAGGCGGCATCTTAAAGCGCGTGGAATGGCGAGTGAAATGCACTATTAAACTTCTAGGATAAGGCAAACAGAGACCCGATTTGATCATTTTATATTACGGTTAATATAAGAATTCAGCGGAATTCTATCACATTCGTTCAATTTACGTCGCTCCTATTTCAGATAGCGTATTGGGCTAAGCGGCATCTCAATGCGCATGAAATGGCGAGTAAAATGCACTATTAAACTTCTAGGATAAGGCAAACAGAGACCCGATTAGATCATTTTATATTATGGTTAATTTAAGGATTCAGCAAAATTCTATCACATTTTTTCAATTTACGTCACTCCTATTTCAGCTAGCGTACTGGGCTAGGCGGCATCTTAAAACGCGAGGAATGGCGAGTAAAATGCACTGTTAATCTTCTATGATAGGGCAATCAGAGACCCGATTAGATCATTTTATATTTTGGTTAATATAAGAATTCAGAGAAATTCTATCGCATTTGTTCAATTTACGTTGCTCCTATTTTAGATAGCTTATTGGGCTAAGCGGCATCGCAAAGCGCATGAAATGACGAGTGCAATGCTCTATTAAACTTCTAGGGTAGGGCAAACAGAGACCCGATTAGATCATTTTATATTATGGTTAATTTAAGAATTCAGCAAAATTCTATCACATTTGTTCAATTTACGTCGCTCCTATTTCAGATAGCGTACTGGGCTAGGCGGCATCATAAAGCGCGTGGAATGCCGAGTAAAATGCACTTTTAAACTTCTATGATAGGGCAATCAGAGACCCGATTAGATCATTTTATATTTTGGTTAATATAAGAATTCAGCGAAATTCTATCACATTTGTTCAATTTACGTCGCTCCTATTTCAGATAGCGTATTGGGCTAAGCGGCATCTCAATACGCATGAAATGGCGAGTAAAATGCACTATTTAACTTCTATGATAGGGCCATCAGAGACCCGATTAGATCATTTTATATTTTGGTTAATACAAGAATTCAGCGAAATTCTATCACATTTGTTCAATTTACGTCGCTCCTATTTCAGATAGCGTATTGGGCTAGGCGGCATCTCAAAGGGCATGAAATGGCGAGTAAAATGCACTATTAAACTTGTAGGGTAGGGCAAACAGAGACCCGATTAGATCATTTTATATTATGGTTAATTTAAGAATTCAGCGAAATTCTATCACATTTGTTCAATTTACGTCGCTCCTATTTCAGATAGCGTACTGGGCTAGGCGGCATCATAAAGCGCGTGGAATGCCGAGTAAAATGCACTTTTAAACTTCTATGATAGGGCAATCAGAGACCCGATTAGATCATTTTATATTTTGGTTAATATAAGAATTCAGCGAAATTCTATCACATTTGTTCAATTTACGTCGCTCCTATTTCAGATAGCGTATTGGGCTAAGCGGCATCTCAATACGCATGAAATGGCGAGTAAAATGCACTATTAAACTTCTAGGATAAGGCAAACAGAGACCCGATTAGATCATTTTATATTACGGTTAATATAAGAATTCTGCGTAATTCTATCACATTTGTTCAACTTACGTCGCTCCTATTTCAGATAGCGTACTGGGCTAGGCAGCGTCTTAAAGCGCGTGGAATGGCGAGTAAAATGCACTATTTAACTTCTATCGTAGGGCCATCAGAGACCCGATTAGATCATTTTATATTTTGGTTAATACAAGAATTCAGCGAAATTCTATCACATTCGTTCAATTTACGTCGCTCCTATTTCAGATAGCGTATTGGGCTAGGCGGCATCTCAAAGGGCATGAAATGGCGAGTAAAATGTACTATTAAACTTGTAGGGTAGGGCAAACAGAGACCCGATTAGATCAGTTTATATTATGGTTAATTTAAGGATTCAGCAAAATTCTATCACATTTTTTCAATTTACGTCGTTCCTATTTCAGCTAGCGTACTGGGCTAGGCGGCATCTTAAAACGCGAGGAATGGCGAGTAAAATGCACTATTAAACTCCTAGGATAAGGCAAACAGAGACCCGATTAGATCATTTTATATTACGGTTAATATAAGAATTCAGCGTAATTCTATCACATTTGTTCAATTTACGTCGCTCCTATTTCAGATAGCGTATTGGGCTAAGCGGCATCTCAATACGCATGAAATGGCGAGTAAAATGCACTATTAAACTTCTAGGATAAAGCAAACAGAGACCCGATTAGATCATTTTATATTACGGTTAGTATAAGAATTCAGCGTAATTCTATCACATTTGTTCAACTTTCGTCGCACCTATTTCAGATAGCGTTTTGGGCTAAGCGCCATCTCAAAGCGCATGAAATGGCGAGTAAAATGCACTATTAAACTTCTAGGGTGGGGCAAACAGAGACCCGATTAGATCATTTTATATTATGGTTAATTTAAGAATTCAGCGAAATTCTATCACATTTGTTCAATTTACGTCGCTCCTATTTCAGATAGCGTACTGGGCTAGGCGGCATCATAAAGCGCGTGGAATGCCGAGTAAAATGCACTTTTAAACTTCTATGATAGGGCAATCAGAGACCCGATTAGATCATTTTATATTTTGGTTAATATAAGAATTCAGCGAAATTCTATCACATTTGTTCAATTTACGTCGCTCCTATTTCAGATAGCGTATTGGGCTAAGCGGCTTCTCAATACGCATGAAATGGCGAGTAAAATGCACTATTAAACTTCTAGGATAAGGCAAACAGAGACCCGATTAGATCATTTTATATTACGGTTAGTATAAGGATTCAGCGTAATTCTATCACATTTGTTCAACATACGTCGCTCCTATTTCAGATAGCGTACTGGGCTAGACGGCATCTTAAAGCGCGTGGACGGGCGAGTAAAATGCACTACTAAACTTCTATGATAGGGCAATGAGAGTCCCGATTAGATCATTTTATATTTTGTTTACTATAACATTTCAGGGAAATTCTATCACATTTGTTCAACTTACGTCGCTCCTATTTCAGATAGCGTACTGGGCTAGGCGGCATCTTAAAGCGCGTGGAATGGCGAGCAAAATGCACTATTAAACTTCTAGGATAAGGCAAACAGAGACCCGATTTGATCATTTTATATTACGGTTAATATAAGAATTCAGCGTAATTCTATCACATTCGTTCAATTTACGTCGCTTCTATTTCAGATAGCGTATTGGGCTAAGCGGCATCTCAATGCGCATGAAATGGCGAGTAAAATGCACTATTAAACTTCTAGGATAAGGCAAACAGAGACCCGATTAGATCATTTTATATTACGGTTACTATAAGAATTCTGCGTAATTCTATCACATTTGTTCAACTTACGTCGCTCCTATTTCAGATAGCGTTCTGGGCTAGGCAGCGTCTTAAAGCGCGTGGAATGGCGAGTAAAATGCACTATTAAACTTCTATGATAGGGCTATCAGAGACCCGATTAGATCATTTTATAGTTTGGCTAATATAAGAATTCAGCGAAATTCTATCACATTCGTTCAATTTACGTCGCTCCTATTTCAGATAGCGTATTGGGCTGGACGGCCTCTCAAAGCGCATGAAATGGCGAGTAAAATGCACTATTAAACTTCTAGGGTAGGGCAAACAGAGACCCGATTAGATCAATTTATATTATGGTTAATTTAAGGATTCAGCAAAATTCTATCACATTTTTTCAATTTACGTCACTCCTATTTCAGCTAGCGTACTGGGCTAGGCGGCATCTTAAAACGCGAGGAATGGCGAGTAAAATGCACTGTTAATCTTCTATGATAGGGCAATCAGAGACCCGATTAGATCATTTTATATTTTGGTTAATACAAGAATTCAGAGAAATTCTATCGCATTTGTTCAATTTACGTTGCTCCTATTTCAGATAGCGTATTGGCCTAAGCGGCACCTCAAAGCGCATGAAATGACGAGTGAAATGCACTATTAAACTTCTAGGGTTGGGCGAACAAAGACCCGATTAGATCATTTTACATTAAGGTTAATATAAGAATTCAGCGAAATTCTATCACATTTGTTCAATTTACGTCGCTCCTATTTCAGATAGCGTATTGGGCTAAGCGGCATCTCAATACGCATGAAATGGCGAGTAAAATGCACTATTAAACTTCTAGGATAAAGCAAACAGAGACCCGATTAGATCATTTTATATTACGGTTAATATAAGAATTCAGCGTAATTCTATCACATTTGTTCAACTTTCGTCGCTCCTATTTCAGATAGCGTATTGGGCTAAGCGCCATCTCAAAGCGCATGAAATGGCGAGTAAAATGCACTATTAAACTTCTAGGGTGGGGCAAACAGAGACCCGATTAGATGATTTTATAATATGGTTAATTTAAGAATTCAGCGAAATTCTATCACATTTGTTCAATTTACGTCGCTCCTGTTTCAGATAGCGTACTGGGCTAGGCGGCATCATAAAGCGCGTGGAATGCCGAGTAAAATGCACTTTTAAACTTCTATGATAGGGCAATCAGAGACCCGATTAGATCATTTTATATTTTGGTTAATATAAGAATTCAGCGAAATTCTATCACATTTGTTCAATTTACGTCGCTCCTATTTCAGATAGCGTATTGGGCTAAGCGGCGTCTCAATGCGCATGAAATGGCGAGTAAAATGCACTATTTAACTTCTAGGGTAAGGCAAACAGAGACCCGATTAGATCATTTTATATTACGGTTAGTATAAGAATTCAGCGTAATTCTATCACATTTGTTCAACATACGTCGCTCCTATTTCAGATAGCGTACTGGGCTAGACGGCATCCTAAAGCGCGTGGACGGGCGAGTAAAATGCACTACTAAACTTCTATGATAGGGCAGTGAGAGTCCCGATTAGATCATTTTATATTTTGTTTACTATAACGTTTCAGGGAAATTCTATCACATTTGTTCAATTTACGTCGCTCCTATTTCAGATAGCGTATTGGGCTCAGCGGCATCTCAAGGCGCAAGAAATGGCGAGTAAAATGCACTATTAAACTTCTAGGGTAGGGCACACAGAGACCCGATTAGATCATTTTATGTTATGGTTAATTTAAGAATTCAGCGAAATTCTATCACATTTGTTCAATTTACGTCGCTCCTATTTCAGATAGCGTACTGGGCTAGGCGGCATCATAAAGCGCGTGGAATGCCGAGTAAAATGCACTTTTAAACTTCTATGATAGGGCAATCAGAGACCCGATTAGATCATTTTATATTTTGGTTAATAAAAGAATTCAGCGAAATTCTATCACATTTGTTCAATTTACGTCGCTCCTATTTCAGATATCGTATTGGGCTAAGCGGCATCTCAATACGCATGAAATGGCGAGTAAAATGCACTATTAAACTTCTAGGATAAGGCAAACAGAGACCCGATTAGATCATTTTATATTACGGTTAATATAAGAATTCTGCGTAATTCTATCACATTTGTTCAACTTGGGTCGCTCCTATTTCAGATAGCGTACTGGGCTAGGCAGCGCCTTAAAGCGCGTGGAATGGCGAGTAAAATGCACTATTAAACTTCTATGATAGGGCTATCAGAGACCCGATTAGATCATTTTATATTTTGGTTAATACAAGAATTCAGCGAAATTCTATCACATTCGTTCAATTTACGTCGCTCCTATTTCAGATAGCGTATTGGGCTAGGCGGCATCTCAAAGGGCATGAAATGGCGAGTAAAATGTACTATTAAACTTGTAGGGTAGGGCAAACAGAGACCCGATTAGATCAGTTTATATTATGGTTAATTTAAGGATTCAGCAAAATTCTATCACATTCGTTCAATTTACGTCGCTCCTATTTCAGATAGCGTATTGGGCTAGGCGGCATATCAAAGCGCATGAAATGGCGAGTAAAATGTACTATTAAACTTGTAGGGTAGGGCAAACAGAGACCCGATTAGATCAGTTTGTATTATGGTTAATTTAAGGATTCAGCAAAATTCTATCACATTTTTTCAATTTACGTCGTTCCTATTTCAGCTAGCGTACTGGGCTAGGCGGCATCTTAAAACGCGAGGAATGGCGAGTAAAATGCACTGTTAATCTTCTATGATAGGGCAAACAGAGACCCGATCAGATCATTTTATATTTTGGTTAATATAAGAATTCAGAGAAATTCTATCGCATTTGTTCAATTTACGTTGCTCCTATTTCAGATAGCGTATTGGGCTAAGCGGCGACTCAATGCGCATGAAATGGCGAGTAAAATGCACTATTTAACATCTAGGGTAAGGCAAACAGAGACCCGATTAGATCATTTTATATTACGGTTAGTATAAGGATTCAGCGTAATTCTATCACATTTGTTCAACATACGTCGCTCCTATTTCAGATAGCGTACTGGGCTAGGCGGCATCTTAAAGCGCGTGGAATGGCGAGTGAAATGCACTATTAAACTTCTAGGATAAGGCAAACAGAGACCCGATTTGATCATTTTATATTACGGTTAATATAAGAATTCAGCGGAATTCTATCACATTCGTTCAATTTACGTCGCTCCTATTTCAGATAGCGTATTGGGCTAAGCGGCATCTCAATGCGCATGAAATGGCGAGTAAAATGCACTATTAAACTTCTAGGATAAGGCAAACAGAGACCCGATTAGATCATTTTATATTACGGTTAATATAAGAATTCTGCGTAATTCTATCACATTTGTTCAACTTACGTCGCTCCTATTTCAGATAGCGTACTGGGCTAGGCAGCGTCTTAAAGCGCGTGGAATGGCGAGTAAAATGCACTATTAAACTTCTATGATAGGGCTATCAGAGACCCGATTAGATCATTTTATAGTTTGGCTAATATAAGAATTCAGCGAAATTCTATCACATTCGTTCAATTTACGTCGCTCCTATTTCAGATAGCGTATTGGGCTGGGCGCCTCTCAAAGCGCATGAAATGGCGAGTAAAATGCACTATTAAACTTCTAGGGTAGGGCAAACAGAGACCCGATTAGATCAATTTATATTATGGTTAATTTAAGGATTCAGCAAAATTCTATCACATTTTTTCAATTTACGTCACTCCTATTTCAGCTAGCGTACTGGGCTAGGCGGCATCTTAAAACGCGAGGAATGGCGAGTAAAATGCACTGTTAATCTTCTATGATAGGGCAATCAGAGACCCGATTAGATCATTTTATATTTTGGTTAATATAAGAATTCAGAGAAATTCTATCGCATTTGTTCAATTTACGTTGCTCCTATTTTAGATAGCTTATTGGGCTAAGCGGCATCGCAAAGCGCATGAAATGACGAGTGCAATGCTCTATTAAACTTCTAGGGTAGGGCAAACAGAGACCCGATTAGATCATTTTATATTATGGTTAATTTAAGAATTCAGCAAAATTCTATCACATTTGTTCAATTTACGTCGCTCCTATTTCAGATAGCGTACTGGGCTAGGCGGCATCATAAAGCGCGTGGAATGCCGAGTAAAATGCACTTTTAAACTTCTATGATAGGGCAATCAGAGACCCGATTAGATCATTTTATATTTTGGTTAATATAAGAATTCAGCGAAATTCTATCACATTTGTTCAATTTACGTCGCTCCTATTTCAGATAGCGTATTGGGCTAAGCGGCATCTCAATACGCATGAAATGGCGAGTAAAATGCACTATTTAACTTCTATGATAGGGCCATCAGAGACCCGATTAGATCATTTTATATTTTGGTTAATACAAGAATTCAGCGAAATTCTATCACATTCGTTCAATTTACGTCGCTCCTATTTCAGATAGCGTATTGGGCTAGGCGGCATCTCAAAGGGCATGAAATGGCGAGTAAAATGTACTATTAAACTTGTAGGGTAGGGCAAACAGAGACCCGATTAGATCATTTTATATTATGGTTAATTTAAGAATTCAGCGAAATTCTATCACATTTGTTCAATTTACGTCGCTCCTATTTCAGATAGCGTACTGGGCTAGGCGGCATCATAAAGCGCGTGGAATGCCGAGTAAAATGCACTTTTAAACTTCTATGATAGGGCAATCAGAGACCCGATTAGATCATTTTATATTTTGGTTAATATAAGAATTCAGCGAAATTCTATCACATTTGTTCAATTTACGTCGCTCCTATTTCAGATAGCGTATTGGGCTAAGCGGCATCTCAATACGCATGAAATGGCGAGTAAAATGCACTATTAAACTTCTAGGATAAGGCAAACAGAGACCCGATTAGATCATTTTATATTACGGTTAATATAAGAATTCTGCGTAATTCTATCACATTTGTTCAACTTACGTCGCTCCTATTTCAGATAGCGTACTGGGCTAGGCAGCGTCTTAAAGCGCGTGGAATGGCGAGTAAAATGCACTATTTAACTTCTATGGTAGGGCCATCAGAGACCCGATTAGATCATTTTATATTTTGGTTAATACATGAATTCAGCGAAATTCTATCACATTCGTTCAATTTACGTCGCTCCTATTTCAGATAGCGTATTGGGCTAGGCGGCATCTCAAAGGCATGAAATGGCGAGTAAAATGTACTATTAAACTTGTAGGGTAGGGCAAACAGAGACCCGATTAGATCAGTTTATATTATGGTTAATTTAAGGATTCAGCAAAATTCTATCACATTTTTTCAATTTACGTCGTTCCTATTTCAGCTAGCGTACTGGGCTAGGCGGCATCTTAAAACGCGAGGAATGGCGAGTAAATGCACTATTAAACTCCTAGGATAAGGCAAACAGAGACCCGATTAGATCATTTTATATTACGGTTAATATAAGAATTCAGCGTAATTCTATCACATTTGTTCAATTTACGTCGCTCCTATTTCAGATAGCGTATTGGGCTAAGCGGCATCTCAATACGCATGAAATGGCGAGTAAAATGCACTATTAAACTTCTAGGATAAAGCAAACAGAGACCCGATTAGATCATTTTATATTACGGTTAGTATAAGAATTCAGCGTAATTCTATCACATTTGTTCAACTTTCGTCGCACCTATTTCAGTTATCGTTTTGGGCTAAGCGCCATCTCAAAGCGCATGAAATGGCGAGTAAAATGCACTATTAAACTTCTAGGGTGGGGCAAACAGAGACCCGATTAGATCATTTTATATTATGGTTAATTTAAGAATTCAGCGAAATTCTATCACATTTGTTCAATTTACGTCGCTCCTATTTCAGATAGCGTACTGGGCTAGGCGGCATCATAAAGCGCGTGGAATGCCGAGTAAAATGCACTTTTAAACTTCTATGATAGGGCAATCAGAGACCCGATTAGATCATTTTATATTTTGGTTAATATAAGAATTCAGCGAAATTCTATCACATTTGTTCAATTTACGTCGCTCCTATTTCAGATAGCGTATTGGGCTAAGCGGCATCTCAATACGCATGAAATGGCGAGTAAAATGCACTATTAAACTTCTAGGATAGGCAAACAGAGACCCCGATTAGATCATTTTATATTACGGTTAGTATAAGGATTCAGCGTAATTCTATCACATTTGTTCAACATACGTCGCTCCTATTTCAGATAGCGTACTGGGCTAGACGGCATCTTAAAGCGCGTGGACGGGCGAGTAAAATGCACTACTAAACTTCTATGATAGGGCAATGAGAGTCCCGATTAGATCATTTTATATTTTGTTTACTATAACATTTCAGGGAAATTCTATCACATTTGTTCAACTTACGTCG
>CAKAJE020000852.1:0-81625 GCA_916610135.2 Macropis europaea
TATCTAATCGGGTCTCTGTTTGCCCTACCTTAGAAGATTAATAGTGCATTTTACTCGCCATTTCATTGCGCTTTGAGATGCCGCTTAGCCAATACGCTATCTGAAATATGAGCGACGTGATTGACCAAATGTGAATGAATTTCGCTGAATTCTTATATTAAACCTTAATGTAAAATGATCTAATTGGGTGTTTGTTCGCCCTACCCTAGAAGTTTAATAGTGCATTTCACTCGTCATTTCATGCGCTTTGAGATGCCGCTTTGCCCAGTAAGCTATCTGAAATAGGAGCGACGTAAATTGAACAAATGTGATAGTATTTCGCTGAATTCTTATATTAACCAAAATATAAAATGATCTAATCGGGTCTCTGATTGCCCTATCATAGAGGTTAACAGTGCATTTTACTCGTCATTCCAGCGCGCTATAAGATGCCGCCTAGCCCCAGTAGGCTATCTGAAACTGGAGCGACGTAAGTTGAACAAATGTGATAGGAATTTCGCTGAATTCTTAAATTAACCTTACATATAAAATGATCTTAATCGGGTCTCTGTTTGCCTTACCCTAGAAGCTTAATAGTGCATTTTACTCGCCATTTCATGCGATTTGAGATGCTGCTTTAGCCCAATACGCGTATCTCAAATAAGAGCGACGTAAATTGAACCAAATGTGGTAGAATTTCGCTGAATCCTTAATTAACTATATATAAAATTATCTAATTCGGGTCTCTGTTGCCCTACCCTAGAAGTTTAATAGTGCATTTTACTCGCCATTTCATGCGCTTTGAGATGCCGCTTAGCCCAATACGCTATCTGAAATAGGAGCGACGTAAATTGAACAAATGTGATAGATTTTCGCTGAATTCTTATATTAACCTTATTGTAAAATGATCTATTTGGGGTGTTTGGTTCGACCTACCCTAGAAGTTTTAATTGTGCATTGCACTCGTCATTTCATGCGCGTTGAGATGCCGCTTGGCCCAATAAGCTACTGAAATAGGAGCGACGTAATTGAACAAATGTGATAGTATTCGCTGAATTCTTATATTAACCAAAATATAAAATGATCTAATCGGGTCTCTGATTGCCCTATCATAGAAGGTTAACAGTGCATTTTACTCGTCATTCCACGCGCTATAAGATGCGCCTAGCCCAGTAGGCTATCTGAAACTGGAGCGACGTAAATTGAACAAATGTGATAGAATTTCGCTGAATTCTTAAATTGACCTTAATATAAAATGATCTAATCGGGTCTCTGTTTGCCTTACCCTAGAAGTTTAATAGTGCATTTTACTCGCCATTTCATGCGATTTGAGATGCTGCTTAGCCCAATACGCCTATCTGAAATAAGAGCGACGTAATTGAACAAATGTGATAGAATTTCGCTGAATTCTCAAATTAACTATAATATAAAATTATCTAATCGGGTCTCTGTTTGCCCTACCTTAGAAGATTAATAGTGCATTTTACTCGTCATTTCATGCGCTTTGAGATGCCGCTTAGTCCATTACGCTATCTGAAATAGGAGCGATGTAAATTGAACAAATGTGATAGAATTTTGCCTGAATTCTTTTATTAACCATAATGTAAAATGATCTAATCGGGTCTCTGTTCGCCTTAGCCTAGAAGTTTAATAGTGCATTCTACTCGCCATTTCATGCGCTTTGAGAGGCCGCCTAGCCCAGTACGCTTTCTGAAATAGGAGCGACGTAAAATGAACAAATGTGATAGAATTTCAGTGAATTCATTTATAAACCATAATGTAAAATGATCTAATCGGGTCTCTGTTTGCCCTACCCTAGAAGTTTAATAGTGCATTTTACTCGCCATTTCATGCGCTTTGAGATGCCGCTTTAGCCCAATACGCTATCTGAAATAAGAGCGACGTAAATTGAACAAATGTGATAGAATTTCGCTGAATTCTTAATTAACTATAATATAAAATTATCTAATCGGGTCTCCTGGTTTGCCCCTACCTTAGAAGATTAATAGTGCATTTTACTCGTCATTTCATGCGCTTTGAGATGCCGCTTAGCCCATTACGCTATCTGAAATAGGAGCGATGTAAATTGAACAAATGTGATAGAATTTTGCTGAATTCTTTTATTAACCATAATGTAAAATGATCTAATCGCGTCTCTGTTCGCCCTAGCCTAGAAGTTTAATAGTGCATTTTACTCGCCATTTCATGCGCTTTGAGATGCCGCCTAGCCCAGTACGCTTTCTGAATAGGAGCGACGTAAAATGAACAAATGTGATAGAATTTCAGTGAATTCATTTATAAACCATAATGTAAAATGATCTAATCGGGTCCTCTCTTTTCCCTACCCTAGAAGTTTAATAGTGCATTTTACTCGCTATTTCAGGCGCTTTGAGATGCCGCTTAGCCCAATACGCTACTGAAATAGGAGCGACGTAAATTGAACAAATGTGATAGAATTTCGCTGAATTCTTATATTAACCTTAATGTAAAATGATCTAATCGGGTGTATGTTCGCCCTACCCTAGAAGTTTAATAGTGCATTTCACTCGTCATGTCATGCGCTTTGCCCGATAAGCTATCTGAAATAGAGCGACGTAATTGAACAAATGTGATAGTAATTCGCTGAATTCTTATATTAACCAAAATATAAAATGATCTAATCGGGTCTCTGATTGCCCTATCATAGAAGTTTACTGGAGCATCTTACTCGCCATTCCACGCGCTTTAAGATGCCGCCTAGCCCAGTACGCTATCTGAAATAGGAACGACGTAAATTGCACAAATGGTGATAGAATATTGCTGAATTCTGAAATTAACCATACTACAAAATGATCTAATCGGGTCTCTGTTTGCCCAACCTAGAAGTTTAACAGTGCATTTTACTCGCCATTTCATGCGCTTTGAGGTGCCGCTTAGCCCAATACGCTATCTGAAATAGGAGCGACGTATATTGAACGAATGTGATAGAATTTCGCTGAATTCTTATATTAACCAAAATATAAAATGATCTGATCGGGTCTATGATTGCCCTACCCTAGAAGTTTAATAGTGCATTTTACTCGCCATTCCACGCGCTTTAAGATGCCGCCTAGCCCAGTACGCTATCTGAAATAGGAACGACGTAAATTGAACAAATGTGATAGAATTTTGCAGAATTCTTAAATTAACCATAATATAAAATTATCTAATCAGGACTCTGTTTGCCGTACCCTAGAAGTTTAATAGTGCATTTTACTCGCCATTCCACGCGCTTTAAGATGCCGCCTAGCCCAGTACGCTATCTGAAATAGGAACGACGTAAATTGAAGAAATGTGATAGAATTTTGCAGAATTCTTAAATTAACCATAATATAAAAATTATCTAATCGGGACTCTGTTTGCCCTACCCTAGAAGTTTAATAGTGCATTTCCACTCGCCATTCCACGCGCTTTAAGATGCGCCTAGCCCATTACGCTATCTGAAATAGGAACGACGTAAATTGAAGAAATGTGATGGAATTTTGCTGAATTCTTAAGTTAACCATAATATAAAATGATCTAATCGGGTCTCTGTGTGCACTACCCTGCAAATTTAACAGTGCATTTTACTCGCCATTTCATGCGCTTCGAGATGCCGCTTAGCCCCAATACGCTATCTGAAACAGGAGCGACGTAAATTGAACAAATGTGATAGAATCTCCTGAATTCTTATATTAACCTTAATGTAAAATGATCTAATCGGGTCTCTGTTCGCCCTACCATAGAAGACTTATAGTGCATATCACTCGTCATTTCATGCGCTTTGAGATGCCGCTTAGCCCAATACGCTACCTGAAATAGGAGCGATGTAAATTGAACAAATGTGATAGAATTTCCCTGAATACTTATATTAACATTAATGTAAAATGATCTAATCGACTCTCTGTTTGCCCTATCATAGAAGTTTAATAGTGCATTTTAATCGCCATTCCACGCGCTTTAAGATGCCGTCCAGCCCAGTACTCTATCTGAAATAGGAGCGACGTAAATTGAACAAATGTGATAGAATTTTGCTGAATTCTTAAATTAACCATAATATAAAATGATCTAATCGGGTCTCTGTTTGCCCTACACGAGAAATTTCATAGTGCATTGTACTCGCCATTTCATGCGCTTTGAGATGCCGCTTAGCACAATACGCTATCTGAAATGGGGGAGCGACGTAAATTGCACAAATGTGATAGAATTTCACTGAATTCTTATATTAACCTTAATGGTAAAATGATCTAATCGGGTCTCTGTTCGCCCTGCCCTAGAAGTTTAATAGTGCATTTCACTTATGATTTCATGCGCTTTGAGATTACGCTTAGCCCAATAAGCTATCTGAAATAGGAGCGACGTTAGTTGAACAAATGTGATAGAATTACGCTGAATTCTTATATTAACCGTAATATAAAATGATCTCTTCGGGTCTCTGTTCGCCCTAACCTAGAAGTTTAATAGTGCATTTCACTCGCCATTCCATGCGCTTTGAGATGCCGCTTAGCCCAATACCGCTATCTGATATTGGAGCGACGTAAATTGAACAAATGTGATAGAATTTCGCTGAATTCTTATATCAACCTTAATGTAAAATGATCTAATCGGGTGTTTGTTCGCCCTACCCTAGAAGTTTAATAGTGCATTTCACTCGTCATGTCATGCGCTTTGCCCGATAAGCTATCTGAAATAGGAGCGACGTAAATTGAACAAATGTGATAGAATTTCGCTGAATTCTTATATTAATCTTAATGTAAAATGATCTAATCGGGTCTTTGTTCGCCCTACCCTCGAAGATTAATAGTGCATTGCACTCGTCATTTCATGCGCTTTGAGATGCCGCTTAGCCCAATAAGCTATCTGAAATAGGAGCGACGTAAATTGAACAAATGTGATAGAATTTCGCTGAATTCTTATATTAACCAAAATATAAAATGATCTAGTCGGGTCTCTGATTGCCCTATCATAGAAGCTTAATAGTGCATTTTGCTCGCCTATCCACGCGCTTTAAGATGCCGCCTAGCCCAGTACGCTATCTGAAATTGGAGCGACGAAAATTGAACAAATGTGATAGAATTTTGCTGACATCTTAAATTAACTATAATATAAAATTATCTAATCGGGTCTCTGTTTGCCCTACCTTAGAAGATTAATAGTGCATTTTACTCGCCATTTCATGCGCTTTGAGATGCCGCTTAGCCCAATACGCTATCTGAAATATGAGCGACGTGAATTGAACAAATGTGATTGAATTTCGCTGAATTCTTATATTAACCTTAATGTAAAATGATCTAATTGGGTGTTTGTTCGCCCTACCCTAGAAGTTTAATAGTGCATTTCACTCGTCATTTCATGCGCTTTGAGATGCCGCTTTGCCCAATAAGCTATCTGAAATAGGAGCGACGTAAATTGAACAAATGTGATAGTATTTCGCTGAATTCTTATATTAACCAAAATATAAAATGATCTAATCGGGTCTCTGATTGCCCTATCATAGAAGGTTAACAGTGCATTTTACTCGTCATTCCACGCGCTATAAGATGCCGCCTAGCCCAGTAGGCTATCTGAAACTGGAGCGACGTAAGTTGAACAAATGTGATAGAATTTCGCTGAATTCTTAAATTAACCTTAATATAAAATGATCTAATCGGGTCTCTGTTTGCCTTACCCTAGAAGTTTAATAGTGCATTTTACTCGCCATTTCATGCGATTTGAGATGCTGCTTAGCCCAATACGCTATCTCAAATAAGAGCGACGTAAATTGAACAAATGTGGTAGAATTTCGCTGAAATCTTAAATTAACTATAATATAAAATTATCTAATCGGGACTCTGTTTGCCCTACCCTAGAAGTTTAATAGTGCATTTTACTCGCCATTTCATGCGCTTTTAGATGCCGCTTAGCCCAATACGCTATCTGAAATAGGAGCGACGTAAATTGAACAAATGTGATAGATTTTCGCTGAATTCTTATATTAACCTTATTGTAAAATGATCTAATTGGGTGTTTGTTCGACCTACCCTAGAAGTTTAATTGTGCATTGCACTCGTCATTTCATGCGCGTTGAGATGCCGCTTTGCCCAATAAGCTATCTGAAATAGGAGCGACGTAAATTGAACAAATGTGATAGTATTTCGCTGAATTCTTATATTAACCAAAATATAAAATGATCTAATCGGGTCTCTGATTGCCCTATCATAGAAGGTTAACAGTGCATTTTACTCGTCATTCCACGCGCTATAAGATGCCGCCTAGCCCAGTAGGCTATCTGAAACTGGAGCGACGTAAATTGAACAAATGTGATAGAATTTCGCTGAATTCTTAAATTAACCTTAATATAAAATGATCTAATCGGGTCTCTGTTTGCCTTACCCTAGAAGTTTAATAGTGCATTTTACTCGCCATTTCATGCGATTTGAGATGCTGCTTAGCCCAATACGCTATCTGAAATAAGAGCGACGTAAATTGAACAAATGTGATAGAATTTCGCTGAATTCTCAAATTAACTATAATATAAAATTATCTAATCGGGTCTCTGTTTGCCCTACCTTAGAAGATTAATAGTGCATTTTACTCGTCATTTCATGCGCTTTGAGATGCCGCTTAGTCCATTACGCTATCTGAAATAGGAGCGATGTAAATTGAACAAATGTGATAGAATTTTGCTGAATTCTTTTATTAACCATAATGTAAAATGATCTAATCGGGTCTCTGTTCGCCTTAGCCTAGAAGTTTAATAGTGCATTCTACTCGCCATTTCATGCGCTTTGAGATGCCGCCTAGCCCAGTACGCTTTCTGAAATAGGAGCGACGTAAAATGAACAAATGTGATAGAATTTCAGTGAATTCATTTATAAACCATAATGTAAAATGATCTAATCGGGTCTCTGTTTGCCCTACCCTAGAAGTTTAATAGTGCATTTTACTCGCCATTTCATGCGCTTTGAGATGCCGCTTAGCCCAATACGCTATCTGAAATAAGAGCGACGTAAATTGAACAAATGTGATAGAATTTCGCTGAATTCTTAAATTAACTATAATATAAAATTATCTAATCGGGTCTCTGTTTGCCCTACCTTAGAAGATTAATAGTGCATTTTACTCGTCATTTCATGCGCTTTGAGATGCCGCTTAGCCCATTACGCTATCTGAAATAGGAGCGATGTAAATTGAACAAATGTGATAGAATTTTGCTGAATTCTTTTATTAACCATAATGTAAAATGATCTAATCGCGTCTCTGTTCGCCCTAGCCTAGAAGTTTAATAGTGCATTCTACTCGCCATTTCATGCGCTTTGAGATGCCGCCTAGCCCAGTACGCTTTCTGAAATAGGAGCGACGTAAAATGAACAAATGTGATAGAATTTCAGTGAATTCATTTATAAACCATAATGTAAAATGATCTAATCGGGTCTCTCTTTTCCCTACCCTAGAAGTTTAATAGTGCATTTTACTCGCTATTTCATGCGCTTTGAGATGCCGCTTAGCCCAATACGCTACCTGAAATAGGAGCGACGTAAATTGAACAAATGTGATAGAATTTCGCTGAATTCTTATATCAACCTTAATGTAAAATGATCTAATCGGGTGTTTGTTCGCCCTACCCTAGAAGTTTAATAGTGCATTTCACTCGTCATGTCATGCGCTTTGCCCGATAAGCTATCTGAAATAGGAGCGACGTAAATTGAACAAATGTGATAGTATTTCGCTGAATTCTTATATTAACCAAAATATAAAATGATCTAATCGGGTCTCTGATTGCCCTATCATAGAAGTTTACTGGAGCATCTTACTCGCCATTCCACGCGCTTTAAGATGCCGCCTAGCCCATTACGCTATCTGAAATAGGAACGACGTAAATTGAAGAAATGTGATAGAATTTTGCTGAATTCTTAAATTAACCAGAATATAAAATGATCAAATCGGGTCTCTGTTTGCCCTACCCTAGAAGTTTAACAGTGCATTCTACTCGCACTTCATGCGCTTTGAGATGCCGCTTAGCCCAATACGCTATCTGCAATAGGAGCGACGTAAATTGAACAAATGTGATAGAATTTTCCTGAATTCTTATATTAACCTTAATGTAAAATGATCTAATCGGGTCTCTGTTCGCCCTACCATAGAAGTCTCATAGTGCATTTCACTCGTCATTTCATGCGCTTTGAGATGCCGCTTAGCCCATGACGCTATCTGAAATAGGAGCGACGTAAATTGAACAAATGTGATACAATTTCGCTGAATTCTTATATTAACCAAAATATAAAATGATCTAATCGGGTCTCTGATTGCCCTATCATAGAAGTTTAATAGTGCATTTTACTCGACATTCCACGCGCTTTAAGATGCCGCCTAGCCCAGTACGCTATCTGAAATAGGAGCGATGTAAATTGAACAAATGTGATAGAATTTCGCTGAAATCTTTTATTAAGAGTAATGTAAAATGATTTAATCAGCTCTCTGTTCGCCCTAGCCTAGAAGTTTAATAGTGCATTTCACTCGTCATTTCATGCGCTTTGAGATGCCGCTTAGCCCAATAAGCTATCTGAAATAGGAGCGACGTAAGTTGAACAAATGTGATAGAATTTCGCTGAATTCTTATATTAACCGTAATATAAAATGATCTAATCGGGTCTCTGTTTGTCTTATCCTAGAAGTTTAATAGTGCATTTTACTCGCCATTCCACGCGCTTTAAGATGCCGCATAGCCCGGTAGGCTATCTGAAATAGGCAGGACGTAAATTGAACAAATGTGATGGAATTTTGCTGAATTCTTAAATGAACCATAATATAAAATGATCTAATCGGGTCTCTGTGTGCACTACCCTGCAAATTTAACAGTGCATTTTACTCGCCATTTCATGCGCTGCGAGATGCCGCTTAGCCCAATACGCTATCTGAAACAGGAGCGACGTAAATTGAACAAATGTGATAGAATTTCCCTGAATTCTTATATTAACCTTAATGTAAAATGATCTAATCGGGTCTCTGTTCGCCCTACCATAGAAGACTTATAGTGCATATCACTCGTCATTTCATGCGCTTTGAGATGCCGCTTAGCCCAATACGCTACCTGAAATAGGAGCGATGTAAATTGAACAAATGTGATAGAATTTCCCTGAATACTTATATTAACATTAATGTAAAATGATCTAATCGACTCTCTGTTTGCCCTATCATAGAAGTTTAATAGTGCATTTTAATCGCCATTCCACGCGCTTTAAGATGCCGTCCAGCCCAGTACTCTATCTGAAATAGGAGCGACGTAAATTGAACAAATGTGATAGAATTTTGCTGAATTCTTAAATTAACCATAATATAAAATGATCTAATCGGGTCTCTGTTTGCCCTACACGAGAAATTTCATAGTGCATTGTACTCGCCATTTCATGCGCTTTGAGATGCCGCTTAGCACAATACGCTATCTGAAATGGGAGCGACGTAAATTGCACAAATGTGATAGAATTTCACTGAATTCTTATATTAACCTTAATGTAAAATGATCTAATCGGGTCTCTGTTCGCCCTGCCCCAGAAGTTTAATAGTGCATTTCACTTATGATTTCATGCGCTTTGAGATTACGCTTAGCCCAATAAGCTATCTGAAATAGGAGCGACGTAAATTGAACAAATGTGATAGAATTTTGCTGAATTCTTAAATTAACCATAATATAAAATGATCTAATCGGGTCTCTGTTTGCCCTACCCTAGAAGTTTAACAGTGCATTTTACTCGCATTTCATGCGCTTTGAGATGCCGCTTAGCCCAATACGCTATCTGAAATAGGAGCGACGTAAATTGAACAAATGTGATAGAATTTCGCTGAATTCTTATATTAACCAAAATATAAAATGATCTAATCGGGTCTCTGATTGCCCTATCATAGAAGTTTAAGAGGGCATTTTGCTCGCCATTCCACGCGCTTTAAGATGCCGCCTAGCCCAGTACGCTTTCTGAAATAGGAGCGACGTAAATTGAACAAATGTGATAGAATTTCCCTGAAATGTTATAGTAAACAAAATATAAAATGACCTAACCGGGTCTCTGATTGCCCTATCATAGAAGTTTAATAGTGCATTTTACTCGCCATTCCGCGCGCTTTAAGATGCCGCTTAGCCCAATACGCTATCTGAAATAGGAGCGACGTAAATTGAACAAATGTGATAGAATTTCGCTGAATTCTTATATTAAACAAAATATAAAATGATCTAATCGGGTCTCTGTTTGCCTTATCCTAGAAGTTTAATAGTGCATTTTACTCGCCATTTCATGCGCTTTGAGATGCCGCTTAGCCCAATAGCTATCTGAAATAGGAGCGACGTAAATTGAACAAATGTGATAGAATTTCCCTGAAATCTTATATAACCGTAATATAAAATGATCTAATCGGCTCTCTGTTTGCATTACCCTACAAGTTTAATAGTGCATTTTACTCGCCATTCCACGCGCTTTAAGATGCCGCCTATCCGAGTACGCCATCTGAAATACGAGCGACGTAAATTGAACAAATGTGATAGAATTTTTCTGAATTCTTAAATTAACCATAATATGAAATGATCTAATCGGGTCTCTGTTTGACCTACCCTACAAGTTTAACAGTGCATTTTACTCGCCATTTCATACGCTTTGAGATGCCGCTTAGCCCAATACGCTATCTGAAATAGGAGCGACGTAAATTGAACAAATGTGATAGAATTTCGCTGAATTCTTATATTAACCAAAATATAAAATGATCTAATCGGGTCTCTGATTGCCCTATCATAGAAGTTTAAGAGTCCATTTTGCTCGCCATTCCACGCGCTTTAAGATGCCGCCTAGCCCAGTACGCTTTCTGAAATAGGAGCGACGTAAATTGCACAAATGTGATAGCATTTCCCTGAAATCTTATATTAAACAATACATAAAATGATCTAAACGGGACTCTGATTGCCCTACCATAGAAGTTTAGTAGTGCATTTTACTCGCCCTTCCACGCGCTTTAAGATGCCGCCTAGCCCAGTACACTATCTGAAATAGGAGCGACGTATGTTGAACAAATGTGATAGAATTACGCTGAATTCTTATATTAACCGTAATATAAAATGATCTAATCGGGTCTCTGTTTGCCTTACCCTAGAAGTTTAATAGTGCATTTTACTCGCCATTTCATGCGCTTTGAGATGCCGCTTAGCCCAATACGCTATCTGAAATAGGAGCGACGTAAATTGAACAAATGTGATAGAATTTCGCTGAATTCTTAAATTAACCATAATATAAAATGATCTAATGGGGTCTCTGTTTGCCCTACCCTAGAAGTTTAATAGTGCATTTTACTCGCCATTTCTTGCGCTTTGAGATGCCGCTTAGCCCAGTACGCTATCTGAAATAGGAGCGACGTAAATTGAACAAATGTGATAGAATTTCGCTGAATTCTTATATTAACCAAAATATAAAATGATCTAATCGGGTCTCTGATTGCCCTATCATAGAAGTTTAAGAGTGCATTTTGCTCGCCATTCCACGCGCTTTAAGATGCCGCCTAGCCCAGTACGCTTTCTGAAATAGGAGCGACGTAAGTTGAACATATGTGATAGAATAACGCTGAATTCTTATATTAACCGTAACATAAAATGGTCTAATCGGGTCTCCGCTTGCCTTATCCTAGAAGTTTAATAGTGCATTTGACTCGCCATTTCATGCGCATTGAGATGCCGCTTAGCCCAATACGCTATTTGAAATAGGAGCGATGTAAATTGAACAAATGTGATAGAATTTCGCTGAATTCTTAAATTAACCATAATATGAAATGACCTAATCGGGTCTCTGTTCGCCCTACCCAAGAAGTTTAATAGTGCATTTCTCGCGTCATTTCATGCGCTGTGAGACGCCGCTTAGCCCAATACGATATCTGAAATAGGAGCGACGTAAATTGAACAAATGTGATAGAATTTCCCTGAAATCTTATATTAAACAATACATAAAATGATCTAAACGGGACTCTGATTGCCCTACCATTGAAGTTTAGTAGTGCATTTTACTCGCCCTTCCACGCGCTTTAAGATGCCGCCTAGCCCAGTACACTATCTGAAATAGGAGCGACGTAAGTTGAACAAATGTGATAGAATTACGCTGAATTCTTTTATTAACCATAATGTTAAATGATCTAATCGGGTCTCTGTTTGCCTTATCCTAGAAGTTTAAGAGTGCATTTTACTCGCCATTTCATGCGCTTTGAGATGCCGCCTAGCCCAGTATGCTATCTGAAATAGTAGCGACGTTAGTTGAACAAATGTGATAGAATATCGCTGAATTCTTTTATTAACCATAATGTTAAATGATCTAATCGGGTCTCTGTTCGCCATAGCGTAGAAGCTTAATAGTGCATTTTATTCGTCATTTCATGCGCTTTGAGATGCCGCTTAGCCTAATACGCTATCTGAAATAGGAGCGACGTAAATTGAACAAATGTGATAGAATTTCCCTGAATTGTTATAGTAAACAAAATATAAAATGATCTAATCGGAACTCTGATTGCCCTATCATAGAAGTTTAGTAGTGCATTTTACTCGCCCTTCCACGCGCTTTAAGGTGCCGCCTAGCCCAGTACGCTATCTGAAATAGGAGCGACGTTAGTTGAACAAATGTGATAGAATTACGCTGAATTCTTATATTAACCGTAATATAAAATGATCTCTTCGGGTCTCTGTTCGCCCTAACCTAGAAGTTTAATAGTGCATTTCACTCGCCATTCCATGCGCTTTGAGATGCCGCTTAGCCCAATACGCTATCTGATATAGGAGCGACGTAAATTGAACAAATGTGATAGAATTTCGCTGGATTCTTATATTAACCAAAATATAAAATGATCTAATCGGGTCTCTGATTGCCCTATCATAGAAGTTTAATAGTGCATTTTACTCACCATTCCACGCGGTTTAAGTTGCCGCCTAGACCAGTACGCTATCTGAAATAGGAGCTACGTAAGTTGAACAAATGTGAAAGAATTACGCTGAATTCTTATATTAACCGTAATATAAAATGATCTAATCGGGTCTCTGTTTGCCTTATCCGAGAAGTTTAATAGTGCATTTTACTCGCCATTTCATGCGCTTTGAGATGCCGCTTAGCCCAAGACGCTATCTGCAATAGGATCGACGTAAATTGAACAAATGTGATAGAATTTCGCTGAATTCTTAAATTAACCATAATATAAAATGATCTAAACTGGTCTCTGTTTGCCCTATCCTAGAAGCTTAATAGTGCATTTTACTCGCCATTTCTTGCGCTTTGCGATGCCGCTTAGCCCAATAAGCTATCTGAAATAGGAGCGATGTAAATTGAACAAATGTGATAGAATTTCGCTGAATTCTTAAATTAACCATAATATGAAATGACCTAATCGGGTCTCTGTTCGCCCTACCCAAGAAGTTTAATAGTGCATTTCTCGCGTCATTTCATGCGCTGTGAGACGCCGCTTAGCCCAATACGATATCTGAAATAGGAGCGACGTAAATTGAACAAATGTGATAGAATTTCCCTGAAATCTTATATTAAACAATACATAAAATGATCTAAACGGGACTCTGATTGCCCTACCATAGAAGTTTAGTAGTGCATTTTACTCGCCCTTCCACGCGCTTTAAGATGCCGCCTAGCCCAGTACACTATCTGAAATAGGAGCGACGTAAGTTGAACAAATGTGATAGAATTACGCTGAATTCTTTTATTAACCATAATGTTAAATGATCTAATCGGGTCTCTGTTTGCCTTATCCTAGAAGTTTAAGAGTGCATTTTACTCGCCATTTCATGCGCTTTGAGATGCCGCCTAGCCCAGTATGCTATCTGAAATAGGAACGACGTAAATTGAACAAATGTGATAGAATTTTGCTGAATTCTTAAATTAACCATAATATAAAATGATTTAATCGGGTCTCTGATTCCCTACCCTAGAAGTTTAATAGTGCATTTTACTCGCCATTTCATGCACTTTGAGATGCCGCTTAGCCCAATACGCTATCTGAAATAGGAGCTACGTAAGTTGAACAAATGTCACAGAATTACGCTGAATTCTTATATTAACCGTAATATAAAATGATCTATTCGGGTCTCTGTTTGCCTAATCCTAGAAGTTTAATAGTGCATTTTACTCGCCATTTCATGCGCTTTGAGATGCCGCTAAGCCCAATACGCTATCTGAAATAGGAGCGACGTGAATTGAACAAATGTGATAGAATTTCGCTGAATTCTTATATTAACCAAAATATAAAATGATCTAATCGGGTCTCTGTTTGCCCTACCCTAGAAGTTTAATAGTGCATTTTACGAGCCATTTCTTGCGCTTTGAGATGCAGCTTAGCCCAATACGCTATCTGAAATAGGAGCGACGTAAACTGAACAAATGTGATAGAATTTCGCTGAATTCTTATATTCACCTTAATGTAAAATGATCTAATCGGGTCTTTGTTCGCCCTACCCTAGAAGTTTAATAGTGCATTTCACTCGTCATTTCATGCGCTCTGAGATGGCGCTTAGCCCAATATGTTATCTGAAATAGGAGCGACGTAAATTGAACAAATGTGATAGAATTACGCTGAATTCTTATATTAACCAAAATATTAAATGATCTAATCCGGTCTCTGATTGCCCTATCATAGATGTTTAAGAGTGCACTTTACTCGCCATTCCACGCGCTTTAAGATGCCGCCTAGCCCAGTACGCTATCTGAAATAGGAGCGACGTAAGTTGAACAAATGTGATAGAATTACGCTGAATTCGTATATTAACCGTAACATAAAATGGTCTAATCGGGTCTCCGTTTGCCTTATCCTAGAAGTTTAATAGTGCATTTTACTCGTCATTTCATGCGCTTTGAGATGCCGCTTAGCCCAATACGCTATCTGAAATAGGAGCGATGTAAATTGATGAAATGTGATAGAATTTTGCTGAATTCTTAAATTAACCATAATATAAAATGATGTAATCGGGTCTCTGTTCGCCCTACCCAAGAAGTTTAATAGTGCATTTCTCTCGTGATTTCATGCGCTTTGAGATGCCGTTTAGCCCAATAGCTATCTGAAATAGGAGCGACGTAAATTGAACAAATGTGATAGAATTTCCCTGAAATCTTATATTAACCAAAATATAAAATTATCTAATCGGGTCTCTGATTGCCCTACCCTAGAAGTTTAATAGTGCATTTTACTTGCCATTTCATGCGCTTTGAGATGCCGCTTAGCCCAATACGCTATCTGAAATAGGTGCGACGCAAATTAAACAAATGTGATAGAATTTCGCTGAATTCATATATTAACCAAAATATAAAATGATCTAATCGGGTCTCTGATTGCCCTATCATAGAAGTTTAATAGAGCATTTTACTCGCCAATCCGCGCGCTTTCAGATTCCGCCTAGCCCAGTACGCTATCTGAAATAGGAGCGATGTAAATTGAACAAATGTGATAGAATTTGGCTGAATTCTTAAATTAACCATAATATAAAATGACCTAATCGGGTCTCTGTTTGCCCTACCCTAGAAGTTTAATAGTGCATTTTACTCGCCATTTCTTGCGCTTTGAGATGCCGCTTAGCCCAATACGCTATCTGAAATATCAGCGACGTAAGTTGAACAAATGTGATAGAATTACGCTGAATTCTTATATTAACCGTAATATAAAATGATCTAATCGGGTCTCTGTTTGCCTTATCCTAGAAGTTTAATAGTACATTTCACTCGTCATTTCATGCGCTTTGAGATGCCGCTTAGCCCAATAAGCTATCTGAAATAGGAGCGACGTAAATTGAATAAATGTGATCGAATTTCGCTGAATTCTTATATTAACCAAAATATAATAGGATCTAATCGGGTCTCTGATTGCCCTACCCGAGAAGTTTAATAGTGCATTTCACTCGTCATTTCATGCGCTTTGCGATGCCGCTTAGCCCAATAAGCTATCTGAAATAGGAGCGACGTAAATTGAACAAATGTGATAGAATTCCGCTGAATTCTTATATTAACCAAAATATAAAATGATCTAATCGGGTCTCTGATTGCCCTATCATAGAAGTTTAATAGTGCATTTTACTCGTCATTCCACGCGCTTTAAGATGCCGCCTAGCCCAGTACGCTATCTGAAATAGGAGCGATGTAAATTGAACAAATGTGATAGAATCTCGCTGAATTCTTTTATTAACTATACTGTTAAATGATCTAATCGGGTCTCTGTTCGCCATAGCTTAGAAGCTTAATAGTGCATTTTATTCTTCATTTCATGCGCTTTGAGATGCCGCTTAGCCCAATAAGCTATCTGAAATAGGAGCGACGTAAATTGAACAAACGTGATAGAATTTCGCTGAATTCTTATATTAACCAAAATATAAAATGTTCTAATCGGGTCTCTGATTGCCCTATCATAGAAGTTTAATAGTGCATTGTACTCGCCATTCCACGCGCTTTAAGATGCCGCCTAGCCCAGTACGCTATCTGAAATAGGAGCTACGTAAGTTGAACAAATGTGACAGAATTACGCTGCATTCTTATATTAACCGTAATATAAAATGATCTAACCGGGTCTCTGTTTGCCTTAT
The DNA here is from genome assembly GCA_916610135.2 of Macropis europaea. NCBI lineage: Eukaryota > Metazoa > Arthropoda > Insecta > Hymenoptera > Melittidae > Macropis > Macropis europaea. The sequence continues at coordinate 16,538 of CAKAJE020000852.1, forward strand.
CCTAGAAGTTTAATAGTGCATTTTCTCGCCATTTCATGCGCTTTGAGATGCCGCTTAGCCCAGTACGCTATCTGAAATAGGAGCTACGTAAGTTGAACAAATGTCACAGAATTACGCTGAATTCTTATATTAACCGTAATATAAAATGATATAATCGGGTCTCTCTTTGCCTTATCCTAGAAGTTTAATAGTGCATTTTACTCGCCATTTCATGCGCTTTGAGATGCCGCTTAGCCCAATACGCTATCTGAAATCGGAGCGACGTAAATTGAACAAATGTGATAGAATTTCGCTGACTTCTTATATTAACCAAAATATAAAATGATCTAATGCGGTCTCTGTTTGCCCTACCCTAGAAGTTTAATAGTGCATTTTACGAGCCATTTCTTGCGCTTTGAGATGCCGCCTAGCCCAGTATGCTATCTCAAATACGAACGACGTAAATTGAACAAATGTGATAGAATAACGCTGAATTCTTATATTAACCGTAACATAAAATGGTCTAATCGGGTCTCCGTTTGCCTTATCCTAGAAGTTTAATAGTGCACTTTACTCGTAATTTCATGCGCATTGAGGTGCCGGTTAGCCCAATACGCTATTTGAAATAGGAGCGATGTAAATTGAACAAATGTGATAGAATTTCGCTCAATTCTTAAATTAACCATAATATGAAATGACATAATCGGGTCTCTGTTCGCCCTACCCAAGAAGGTTAATAGTGCATTTCTCTCGTCATTTCATGCGCTGTGAGATACCGCTTAGCCCAATACGCTATCTGAAATAGGAGCGACGTAAATTGAACAAATGTGATAGAATAACGCTGAATTCTTATATTAACCGTAACCTAAAATGGTCTAATTAGGTCTCCGTTTGCCTTATCCTAGAAGTTTAATAGTGCATTTTACTCGCCATTTCATGCGCATTGAGATGCCGGTTAGCCCAATACGCTATTTGAAATAGCAGCGATGTAAATTGAACAAATGTGATAGAATTTCGCTGAATTCTTATATTAACCGTAATATAAAATGATCTAATCGGGTCTCTGTTTGCCTTACCCTAGAAGTTTAATAGTGCATTTTACTCGCCATTTCATGCGCTTTGAGATGCCGCTTAGCCCAATACGCTATCTGAAATAGGAGCGACGTATATTGAACAATTGTGATAGAATTTCGCTGAATTCTTATATTAACCAAAATATAAAATGTTCTAATCGGGTCTCTGATTGCCCTATCATAGAAGTTTAATAGTGCATTGTACTCGCCATTCCACGCGCTTTAAGATGCCGCCTAGCCCAGTACGCTATCTGAAATAGGAGCTACGTAAGTTGAACAAATGTCACAGAATTACGCTGAATTCTTATATTAACCGTAATATAAAATGATATAATCGGGTCTATCTTTGCCTTATCCTAGAAGTTTAATAGTGAATTTTACTCGACATTTCATGCGCTTTGAGATGCCGCTTAGCCCAATACGCTATCTGAAATAGGAGCGACGTAAATTGAACAAATGTGATAGAATTTCGCTGACTTCTTATATTAACCAAAATATAAAATGATCTAATGCGGTCTCTGTTTGCCCTACCCTAGAAGTTTAATAGTGCATTTTACGAGCCATTTCTTGCGCTTTGAGATGCCGCCTAGCCCAGTATGCTATCTCAAATAGGAACGACGTAAATTGAACAAATGTGATAGAATTTTGCTGAATTCTTAAATTAACCATAATATAAAATGATCTAATCGGGTCTCTGATTGCCCTACCCTAGAAGTTTAATAGTGCATTTTACTCGCCATTTCATGCGCTTTGAGATGCCGCTTAGCCAAATACGCTATCTGCAATAGGAGCGAAGTAAATTGAACAAATGTGATAGAATTTCGCTGAATTCTTAAATTAACCATAATATGAAATGATCCAATCGGGTCTCTGTGTGCCCTACCCTAGAAGTTTAATAGTGCATTTCTCTCGTCATTTCATGCGCTTTGAGATGCCGCTTAGGCCAATACGCTATCTGAAATAGGAGCGACGTAAATTGAACAAATGTGATAGAATTTCCCTGAAATGTTATAGTAAACAAAATATAAAATGATCTAATCGGAACTCTGATTGCCCTATCATAGAAGTTTAGTAGTGCATTTTACTCGCCCTTCCACGCGCTTTAAGATGCCGCCTAGCCCAGTACGCTATCTGAAATAGTAGCGACGTTAGTTGAACAAATGTGATAGCATTTCGCTGAATTCTTTTATTAACCATAATGTTAAATGATCTAATCGGGTCTCTGTTCGCCATAGCGTAGAAGCTTAATAGTGCATTTTCTCGCCATTTCATGTGCTTTGAGATGCCGCTTAGCCCAATACGCTATCTGAAATAGGAGTGACGTAAATTGAACAAATGTGATAGAATTTCGCTGGATTCTTATATTAACCAAAATATAAAATGATCTAATCGGGTCTCTGATTGCCCTATCATAGAAGTTTAATAGTGCATTTTACTCACCATTCCACGCGGTTTAAGTTGCCGCCTAGACCAGTACGCTATCTGAAATAGGAGCTACGTAAGTTGAACAAATGTGATAGAATTACGCTGAATTCTTATATTAACCGTAATATAAAATGATCTAATCGGGTCTCTGTTTGCCTTATCCGAGAAGTTTAATAGTGCATTTTACTCGCCATTTCATGCGCTTTGAGATGCCGCTTAGCCCAAGACGCTATCTGCAATAGGATCGACGTAAATTGAACAAATGTGATAGAATTTCGCTGAATTCTTAAATTAACCATAATATAAAATGATCTAAACTGGTCTCTGTTTGCCCTATCCTAGAAGCTTAATAGTGCATTTTACTCGCCATTTCTTGCGCTTTGCGATGCCGCTTAGCCCAATAAGCTATCTGAAATAGGAGCGATGTAAATTGAACAAATGTGATAGAATTTCGCTGAATTCTTAAATTAACCATAATATGAAATGACCTAATCGGGTCTCTGTTCGCCCTACCCAAGAAGTTTAATAGTGCATTTCTCGCGTCATTTCATGCGCTGTGAGACGCCGCTTAGCCCAATACGATATCTGAAATAGGAGCGACGTAAATTGAACAAATGTGATAGAATTTCCCTGAAATCTTATATTAAACAATACATAAAATGATCTAAACGGGACTCTGATTGCCCTACCATAGAAGTTTAGTAGTGCATTTTACTCGCCCTTCCACGCGCTTTAAGATGCCGCCTAGCCCAGTACACTATCTGAAATAGGAGCGACGTAAGTTGAACAAATGTGATAGAATTACGCTGAATTCTTTTATTAACCATAATGTTAAATGATCTAATCGGGTCTCTGTTTGCCTTATCCTAGAAGTTTAATAGTGCATTTTACTCGCCATTTCATGCGCTTTGAGATGCCGCCTAGCCCAGTATGCTATCTGAAATAGGAACGACGTAAATTGAACAAATGTGATAGAATTTTGCTGAATTCTTAAATTAACCATAATATAAAATGATTTAATCGGGTCTCTGATTCCCTACCCTAGAAGTTTAATAGTGCATTTTACTCGCCATTTCATGCACTTTGAGATGCCGCTTAGCCCAATACGCTATCTGAAATAGGAGCTACGTAAGTTGAACAAATGTCACAGAATTACGCTGAATTCTTATATTAACCGTAATATAAAATGATCTATTCGGGTCTCTGTTTGCCTAATCCTAGAAGTTTAATAGTGCATTTTACTCGCCATTTCATGCGCTTTGAGATGCCGCTAAGCCCAATACGCTATCTGAAATAGGAGCGACGTGAATTGAACAAATGTGATAGAATTTCGCTGAATTCTTATATTAACCAAAATATAAAATGATCTAATCGGGTCTTTGTTCGCCCTACCCTAGAAGTTTAATAGTGCATTTCACTCGTCATTTCATGCGCTCTGAGATGGCGCTTAGCCCAATACGCTATCTGAAATAGGAGCGACGTAAACTGAGCAAATGTGATAGAATTACGCTGAATTCTTATATTAACCAAAATATTAAATGATCTAATCGGGTCTCTGATTGCCCTATCATAGATGTTTAAGAGTGCACTTTACTCGCCATTCCACGCGCTTTAAGATGCCGCCTAGCCCAGTACGCTATCTGAAATAGGAGCGACGTAAGTTGAACAAATGTGATAGAATTACGCTGAATTCGTATATTAACCGTAACATAAAATGGTCTAATCGGGTCTCCGTTTGCCTTATCCTAGAAGTTTAATAGTGCATTTTACTCGTCATTTCATGCGCTTTGAGATGCCGCTTAGCCCAATACGCTATCTGAAATAGGAGCGATGTAAATTGATGAAATGTGATAGAATTTTGCTGAATTCTTAAATTAACCATAATATAAAATGATGTAATCGGGTCTCTGTTCGCCCTACCCAAGAAGTTTAATAGTGCATTTCTCTCGTGATTTCATGCGCTTTGAGATGCCGTTTAGCCCAATAGCTATCTGAAATAGGAGCGACGTAAATTGAACAAATGTGATAGAATTTCGCTGAATTCTTATATTAACCAAAATATAATAGGATCTAATCGGGTCTCTGATTGCCCTACCCGAGAAGTTTAATAGTGCATTTCACTCGTCATTTCATGCGCTTTGCGATGCCGCTTAGCCCAATAAGCTATCTGAAATAGGAGCGACGTAAATTGAACAAATGTGATAGAATTCCGCTGAATTCTTATATTAACCAAAATATAAAATGATCTAATCGGGTCTCTGATTGCCCTATCATAGAAGTTTAATAGTGCATTTTACTCGTCATTCCACGCGCTTTAAGATGCCGCCTAGCCCAGTACGCTATCTGAAATAGGAGCGATGTAAATTGAACAAATGTGATAGAATCTCGCTGAATTCTTTTATTAACTATACTGTTAAATGATCTAATCGGGTCTCTGTTCGCCATAGCTTAGAAGCTTAATAGTGCATTTTATTCTTCATTTCATGCGCTTTGAGATGCCGCTTAGCCCAATAAGCTATCTGAAATAGGAGCGACGTAAATTGAACAAACGTGATAGAATTTCGCTGAATTCTTATATTAACCAAAATATAAAATGTTCTAATCGGGTCTCTGATTGCCCTATCATAGAAGTTTAATAGTGCATTGTACTCGCCATTCCACGCGCTTTAAGATGCCGCCTAGCCCAGTACGCTATCTGAAATAGGAGCTACGTAAGTTGAACAAATGTGACAGAATTACGCTGCATTCTTATATTAACCGTAATATAAAATGATCTAACCGGGTCTCTGTTTGCCTTATCCTAGAAGTTTAATAGTGCATTTTCTCGCCATTTCATGCGCTTTGAGATGCCGCTTAGCCCAGTACGCTATCTGAAATAGGAGCTACGTAAGTTGAACAAATGTCACAGAATTACGCTGAATTCTTATATTAACCGTAATATAAAATGATATAATCGGGTCTCTCTTTGCCTTATCCTAGAAGTTTAATAGTGCATTTTACTCGCCATTTCATGCGCTTTGAGATGCCGCTTAGCCCAATACGCTATCTGAAATCGGAGCGACGTAAATTGAACAAATGTGATAGAATTTCGCTGACTTCTTATATTAACCAAAATATAAAATGATCTAATGCGGTCTCTGTTTGCCCTACCCTAGAAGTTTAATAGTGCATTTTACGAGCCATTTCTTGCGCTTTGAGATGCCGCCTAGCCCAGTATGCTATCTCAAATAGGAACGACGTAAATTGAACAAATGTGATAGAATAACGCTGAATTCTTATATTAACCGTAACATAAAATGGTCTAATCGGGTCTCCGTTTGCCTTATCCTAGAAGTTTAATAGTGCACTTTACTCGTAATTTCATGCGCATTGAGGTGCCGGTTAGCCCAATACGCTATTTGAAATAGGAGCGATGTAAATTGAACAAATGTGATAGAATTTCGCTCAATTCTTAAATTAACCATAATATGAAATGACCTAATCGGGTCTCTGTTCGCCCTACCCAAGAAGGTTAATAGTGCATTTCTCTCGTCATTTCATGCGCTGTGAGATACCGCTTAGCCCAATACGCTATCTGAAATAGGAGCGACGTAAATTGAACAAATGTGATAGAATAACGCTGAATTCTTATATTAACCGTAACCTAAAATGGTCTAATTAGGTCTCCGTTTGCCTTATCCTAGAAGTTTAATAGTGCATTTTACTCGCCATTTCATGCGCATTGAGATGCCGGTTAGCCCAATACGCTATTTGAAATAGCAGCGATGTAAATTGAACAAATGTGATAGAATTTCGCTGAATTCTTATATTAACCGTAATATAAAATGATCTAATCGGGTCTCTGTTTGCCTTACCCTAGAAGTTTAATAGTGCATTTTACTCGCCATTTCATGCGCTTTGAGATGCCGCTTAGCCCAATACGCTATCTGAAATAGGAGCGACGTATATTGAACAATTGTGATAGAATTTCGCTGAATTCTTATATTAACCAAAATATAAAATGTTCTAATCGGGTCTCTGATTGCCCTATCATAGAAGTTTAATAGTGCATTGTACTCGCCATTCCACGCGCTTTAAGATGCCGCCTAGCCCAGTACGCTATCTGAAATAGGAGCTACGTAAGTTGAACAAATGTCACAGAATTACGCTGAATTCTTATATTAACCGTAATATAAAATGATCTAATCGGGTCTCTGTTTGCCCTACCCTAGAAGCTTAATAGTGCATTTCACTCGACAATTCATGCGCTTTGCGATGCCGCTTAGCCCAATACGCTATCATAAATAGGAGCGATGTAAATTGAACAAATGTGATAGAATCTCGCTGAATTCTTTTATTAACTATAATGTTAAATGATCTAATCGGGTCTCTGTTCGCCATAGCGTAGAAGCTTAATAGTGCATTTTACTCGTCATTCCACGCGCTTTAAGGTGCCGCCTAGCCCAGTACGCTATCTGAAATAGGAGCGACGTAAACTGAAAAAATGTCATAGAATTTTGCTGAATTCTTAAATTAACCATAATATAATATGATGTAATCGGGTCTCTGTTCGCCCTACCCAAGAAGTTTAATAGTGCATTTCTCTCGTCATTTAATGCGCTTTGAGATGCCGCGTAGCCCAATAGCTATCTGAAATAGGAGCGACGTAAATTGAACAAATGTGATAGAATTTCCCTGAAATCTTATATTAAACAAAATATAAAATGATCTAAACGGGACTCTGATTGCCCTATCATAGAAGTTTAGTAGTGCATTTTACTGGCCCTTCCACGCGCTTGAAGATGCCGCCTAGGCAAGTACACTATCTGAAATAGGAGCGACGTATGTTGAACAAATGTGATAGAATAACGCTGAATTCTTATATTAACCGTAATATAAAATGATCTAATCGGCTCTCTGTTTGCATTACCCTACAAGTTTAATAGTGCATTTTACTCGCCATTTCATGCGCTTTGAAATGCCGCTTAGCCCAATAGCTATCTGAAATAGGAGCGACGTAAATTGAACAAATGTGATAGAATTTCCCTGAAATCTTATATAACCGTAATATAAAATGATCTAATCGGCTCTCTGTTTGCATTACCCTACAAGTTTAATAGTGCATTTTACCCGCCATTCCACGCGCTTTAAGATGCCGCCTCTCCGAGTACGCCATCTGAAATAGGAGCGACGTAAATTGAACAAATGTGATAGAATTTCGCTGAATTCTTATATTAACCAAAATATAATAGGATCTAATCGGGTCTCTGATTGCCCTATCATAGAAGTTTAATAGTTCATTTTACTCTCCAATCCACGCGCTTTAAGATGCCGCCTAGCCGAGAACGCTATTTGAAATAGGAGCGACGTAAATTGAACAAATGTGATAGAATTTTGCTGAATTCTTATATTAACCAAAATATAAAATGATCTAATCGGGTCTCTGATTGCCCTATCATAGAAGTTTAATGGTGCATTTCACTCGTCATTTCATGCGCTTTGCGATGCCGCTTAGCCCAATAAGCTATCTGAAATAGGAGCGACGTAAATTGAACAAATGTGATAGAATTTCGCTGAATTCTTATATTAACCAAAATATAAAATGATCTAATCGGGTCTCTGATTGCCCTATCATAGAAGTTTAATGGTGCATTTTACTCGTCATTCCACGCGCTTTAAGATGCCGCCTAGCCCAGTACGCTATCTGAAGTAGGAGCGACGTAAATTGAAAAAATGTCATGGAATTTTGTTGAATTCTTAAATTAACCATAATATGAAATGACCTAATCGGGTCTCTGTTCGCCCTACCCAAGAAGGTTAATAGTGCATTTTACCCTCCATTTCATGCGCTTTGAGATGCCGCTTAGCCCAGTACGCTATCTGAAATAGGAGCTACGTAAGTTGAACAAATGTCACAGAATTACGCTGAATTCTTATATTAACCGTAATATAAAATGATATAATCGGGTCTCTCTTTGCCTTATCCTAGAAGTTTAATAGTGCATTTTACTCGCCATTTCATGCGCTTTGAGATGCCGCTTAGCCCAATACGCTATCTGAAATAGGAGCGACGTAAATTGAACAAATGTGATAGAATTTCCCTGACTTCTTATATTAACCAAAATATAAAATGATCTAATGCGGTCTCTGTTTGCCCTACCCTAGAAGTTCAATAGTGCATTTTACGAGCCATTTCTTGCGCTTTGAGATGCCGCCTAGCCCAGTATGCTATCTCAAATAGGAACGACGTAAATTGAACAAATGTGACAGAATTTTGCTGAATTCTTAAATTAACCATAATATAAAATGATCTAATCGGGTCTCTGATTGCCCTACCCTAGAAGTTTAATAGTGCATTCTACTCGCCATTTCATGCGCTTTGAGATGCCGCTTAGCCAAATACGCTATCTGAAATAGGAACGACGCAAATTGAACAAATGTGATAGAATTTCGCTGAATTCTTATATTAACCAAAATATAATAGGATCTAATCGGGTCTCTGATTGCCCTATCATAGAAGTTTAGTAGTGCATTTTACACGCCCTTCCACGCGCTTTAAGATGCCGCCTAGCCCAGTACACTATCTGAAATAGGAGCGACGTATATTGAACAAATGTGATAGAATTACGCTGAATTCTTATATTAACCGTAATATAAAATGATCTAATCGGGTCTCTGTTTGCATTACCCTAGAAGTTTAATAGTGCATTTTACTCGCCATTTCATGCGCTTTGAGATGCCGCTTAGCCCAATACGCTATCTGCAATAGGATCGACGTAAATTGAACAAAAGTGATAGAATTTCGCTGAATTCTTAAATTAAACATAATATAAAATGATCTAAACTGGTCTCTGTTTGCCCTACCCTAGAAGTTTAATAGTGCATTTTACTCGCCATTTCTTGCGCTTTGAGATGCCGCTTAGCCCAATACGCTATCTGAAATAGGAGCAACGTAAATTGAACAAATGTGATAGAATTTCACTGAATTCTTAAATTAACCATAATATAAAATGATCTAATTGGGTCTCTGTTTGCCCTACCCTAGAAGTTTAATAGTGCATTTTACTCGCCATTTCTTGCGCTTTGAGATGCCGCTTAGCCCAATACGCTATCTGAAATAGGAGCGACGTAAATTGAACAAATGTGATAGAATAACGCTGAATTCGTATATTAAACGTAACATAAAATGGTCTAATCGGGTCTCTGTTTGCATTACCCTGGAAGTTTAATAGTGCATTTTACTCGTCATTTCATGCGCATTGAGGTGCCGGTTAGCCCAATACGCTATTTGAAATAGGAGCGATGTAAATTGAACAAATGTGATAGAATTTCGCTGAATTCTTAAATTAACCATAATATGAAATGACCTAATCGGGTCTCTGTTCGCCCTACCCAAGAAGGTTAATAGTGGATTTCTCTCGTCATTTCATGCGCTGTGAGATGCCGCTTAGCCCAATACGCCATCTGAAATAGGAGCGACGTAAATTGAACAAATGTGATAGAATTTCCCTGAAATCTTATATTAAACAATACATAAAATGATCTAATCGGGTCTCTGATTGCCCTATCCTAGAAGTTTAATAGTGCATTGTACTCGCCATTCCACGCGCTTTAAGATGCCGCCTAGCCCAGTACGCTATCTGAAATAGGAGCTACGTAAGTTGATCAAATGTCACAGAATTACGCTGAATTCTTATATTAACCGTAATATAAAATGATCTAATCGGGTCTCTGTTTGCCCTACCCTAGAAGCTTAATAGTGCATTTCACTCGACAATTCATGCGCTTTGCGATGCCGCTTAGCCCAATACGCTATCATAAATAGGAGCGATGTAAATTGAACAAATGTGATAGAATCTCGCTGAATTCTTTTATTAACTATAATGTTAAATGATCTAATCGGGTCTCTGTTCGCCATAGCGTAGAAGCTTAATAGTGCATTTTACTCGTCATTCCACGCGCTTTAAGGTGCCGCCTAGCCCAGTACGCTATCTGAAATAGGAGCGACGTAAACTGAAAAAATGTCATAGAATTTTGCTGAATTCTTAAATTAACCATAATATAATATGATGTAATCGGGTCTCTGTTCGCCCTACCCAAGAAGTTTAATAGTGCATTTCTCTCGTCATTTAATGCGCTTTGAGATGCCGCGTAGCCCAATAGCTATCTGAAATAGGAGCGACGTAAATTGAACAAATGTGATAGAATTTCCCTGAAATCTTATATTAAACAAAATATAAAATGATCTAAACGGGACTCTGATTGCCCTATCATAGAAGTTTAGTAGTGCATTTTACTGGCCCTTCCACGCGCTTGAAGATGCCGCCTAGGCAAGTACACTATCTGAAATAGGAGCGACGTATGTTGAACAAATGTGATAGAATAACGCTGAATTCTTATATTAACCGTAATATAAAATGATCTAATCGGCTCTCTGTTTGCATTACCCTACAAGTTTAATAGTGCATTTTACTCGCCATTTCATGCGCTTTGAAATGCCGCTTAGCCCAATAGCTATCTGAAATAGGAGCGACGTAAATTGAACAAATGTGATAGAATTTCCCTGACATCTTATATAACCGTAATATAAAATGATCTAATCGGCTCTCTGTTTGCATTACCCTACAAGTTTAATAGTGCATTTTACCCGCCATTCCACGCGCTTTAAGATGCCGCCTCTCCGAGTACGCCATCTGAAATAGGAGCGACGTAAATTGAACAAATGTGATAGAATTTTTCTGAATTCTTAAATTAACCATAATATGAAATGATCTAATCGGGTCTCTGTTTGACCTACCCTACAAGTTTAACAGTGCATTTTACTCGCCATATCATACGCTTTGAGATGCCGCTTAGCCCAATACGCTATCTGAAATAGGAGCGACGTAAATTGAACAAATGTGATAGAATTTCGCTGAATTCTTATATCAACCAAAATATAAAATGATCTAATCGGGTCTCTGATTGCCCTATCATAGAAGTTTAAGAGTGCATTTTGTTCGCCATTCCACGCGCTTGAAGATGCCGCCTAGGCAAGTACACTATCTGAAATAGGAGCGACGTATGTTGAACAAATGTGATAGAATAACGCTGAATTCATAAATTAACCATAATATGAAATGATCTATTCGGGTCTCTGTTTGCCCTACCCTAGAAGTTTAATAGTGCATTTTACTCGCCATTTTTTGCGCTTTGAGATGCCGCTTAGCCCAATACGCTATCTGAAATATCAGCGACGTAAATTGAACAAATGTGAGAGAATTTCGTTGAATTCTTATATTAACCTTAATGTAAAATGTTCTAATCGGGTCTCTGTTCGCCCTACCCTAGAAGATTAAAAGTGCATTCCACTCGTCATTTCATGCGCTTTGAGATGCCGCTTAGCCCAATAGGCTATCTGAAATAGGAGCGACGTAAATTGAACAAATGTGATAGAAGTTCCCTGAATACATATATTAACCTTAATGTAAAATGATCTAATCGGGCCTCTGTTCGCCCTACCCTAGAAGTTTAATAGTGCATTTTACTCGCCATTTCATGTGCTTTGAGATGCCTCGTAGCCTAATACGCTATCTGAAATAGGAGCGACGTAAATTGAACAAATGTGATAGAATTTCCCTGAAATCTTATATTGAACAAAATATAAAATGATCTAATTGGGGCTCTGATTGACTTATCATAGAAGTTTAGTGGTGCATTTTACTCGCCATTCCGCGCGCTTTAAGATGCCGCCTAGCCCAGTACGCTATCTCAAATAGGAGCGACGTAAGTTGAACAAATGTGATAGAATTACGCTGCATTCTTATATTAACCGTAATATAAAATGATCTAATCGGGTCTCTGTGCGCCTTATCCTAGAAGTTTAATAGCGCGTTTTACTCGCCATTCCACGCGCTTTAAGATGCCGCCTAGCCTAGTATGCTATCTGAAATAGGAGCGACGTAAATTGAACAAATGTGACAGAATTTCGCTGAATTCTTAAATTAACCATAATATAAAATGATCTAATCAGGTCTCTGTTTGCCTTATTCTAGAAGTTTAATAGTGCATTATACTCGCCATTTCATGCGCTTTTAGATGCCGCCTATGCCAGTACGCTATCTGAAATAGGAGCGACGTAAATTCAACAAATGTGATAGAATTTCGCTGAATTCTTTTATTAACCAAAATGTAAAATGATCTAATCGGGTCTCTGTTCGCCCTAGTCTAGAAGTTAAATAGTGCATTTCACTCGTCATTTCATGCGCCTCGAAATGCTGCTTAGCCCAATACGCTATCTGAAATAGGAGCAACGTAAATTGAACAAATGTGATAGAACTTCGCTGAATTCTTAAATTAACCATAATATAAAATGATTTAATCGGGTCTTTGTTTGCCCTAGCCTAGAAGTTTAATAGCGCATTTTACTCTCCATTTCATGCGCTTTGAGATGCCGCTTAGCCCAATACGCTATCTGAAATATTAGCGACGTAAATTGAACAAATGTGACAGAATTTCCGTGAATTCTTATATTAACCTTAATGTACAATGATCCAATCGGGTCTCTGTTCGCCCTACCATAGAAGTCTAATAGTTCATTTCACTCGCCATTTCTTGCGCTTTGAGATGCCGCTTAGCCCAATACGCTATGTGAATAGGAGCGACGTAAGTTGAACAAATGTGATAGAATTTCGCTGAATTCTTAAATTAACCAAAATATAAAATGATCTCATCGGGTCTCTGTTTGCCCTACCCTAGAAGTTTAATAGTGCATGTTACACGCCATTCCACGCGCTTTAGGATGCCGCCTAGCCCAGTACGCTATATGAAATAGGAGCGACGTAAATTGAACAAATGTGATAGAATTTTGCTGAATTCTTAAATTAACCATAGTATAAAATGATCTAATCGTGTCTCTTTTTTCCCTACCCTAGAAGTTTCATAGTGCATTTCAATCGTCATTTCATGCGCTTTGAGATGCCGCTTAGCCCAATACGCAATCTGAAATAGGAGCGACGTAAATTGAACAAATGTGATAGAATTTCGCTGAATTCTTATATTAACCAAAATATAAAATGATCTAATCGGCTCTCTGATTGCCCTATCATAGAAGTTTAGTAGTGCATTTTACTCGCCCTTCCACGCGATTTAAGACGCCGCCCAGCCCAGTACGCTATCTGAAATAGGAGCGACGTAAGTTGAACAAATGTGATAGCATTTCGCTGAATTCTTTTATTAACCATAATGTTAAATGATCTCATCGGGTCTCTCTTCGCCCTAGCGTAGAAGCTTAATAGTGCATTTTACACGCCATTTCATGCGCTTTGAGATGCCGCTTAGCCCAATACGCTATCTGAAATAGGAGCGACGTAAATTGAACAAATGTGATAGAATTTCGCTGAATTCTTATATTAACCAAAATATAAAATGATCTAATCGGGTCTCTGTTTGTCCTACCCTAGAAGTTTAATAGTGCATTTTACTCGCCATTTCATGCGCATTGAGATGCCGCCTAGCCCAATACGCTATCTGAAATAGGAGCGACGTAAATTGAACAATTGTGATAGAATTTCCCTGAATTCTTATATTAACCCAAATATAAAATGATCTAATCGGGTCTCTGATAGCCCTATCATAGAAGTTTAATAGTGCATTTTACTCGCCATTCCACGCGCTTTAAGATGCCGCCTAGCCCAGTATGCTGTCTGAAATAGGAGCGACGTAGTTGAACAAATGTGATAGAATTACGCTGAATTCTTGTATTAACCGTAATATAAAATGATCTAATCGGGTCTCTGTTTGCCTTATCCTAGAAGTTTAATAGTGCATTTTACTCGCCATTTCATGCGCATTGAGATGCCGCTTAGCCCAATACGCCATCTGAAATAGGAGCGACATAAATTGAACAAATGTGATAGAGTTTCGCTGAATTCTTAAATTAACCAAAATATAAAATGATCTCATCGGGTCTCTGTTTGCCCTACCCTAGAAGTTTAATAGTGCATGTTACACGCCATTCCACGCGCTTTAGGATGCCGCCTAGCCCAGTACGCTATATGAAATAGGAGCGACGTAAATTGAACAAATGTGATAGAATTTTGCTGAATTGTTAAATTAACCATAATATAAAATGATCTAATCGTGTCTCTTTTTTCCCTACCCTAGAAGTTTCATAGTGCATTTCAATCGTCATTTCATGCGCTTTGAGATGCCGCTTAGCCCAATACGCAATCTGAAATAGGAGCGACGTAAATTGAACAAATGTGATAGAATTTCGCTGAATTCTTATATTAACCAAAAAATAAAATGATCTAATCGGGTCACTGATTGCCCTATCATAGAAGTTTAATAGTGCATTTTACTCGACATTCCGCGCGCTTTAAGTTGCCGCCTAGCCCAGTACGCTATCTGAAATAGGAGCGACGTAAATTGAACAAATGTGATAGAATTTTGCTGAATTCTTAAATTAACCATAATATAAAATGATCTAATCGGGTCTCTGTTTGTCCTACCCTAGAAGTTTAATAGTGCATTTTACTCGCCATTTCATGCGCATTGAGATGCCGCCTAGCCCAATACGCTATCTGAAATAGGAGCGACGTAAATTGAACAATTGTGATAGAATTTCCCTGAATTCTTATATTAACCCAAATATAAAATTATCTAATCGGGTCTCTGATAGCCCTATCATAGAAGTTTAATAGTGCATTTTACTCGCCATTCCACGCGCTTTAAGATGCCGCCTAGCCCAGTATGCTGTCTGAAATAGGAGCGACGTAGTTGAACAAATGTGATAGAATTACGCTGAATTCTTGTATTAACCGTAATATAAAATGATCTAATCGGGTCTCTGTTTGCCTTATCCTAGAAGTTTAATAGTGCATTTTACTCGCCATTTCATGCGCATCGAGATGCCGCTTAGCCCAATACGCCATCTGAAATAGGAGCGACATAAATTGAACAAATGTGATAGAGTTTCGCTGAATTCTTAAATTAACCATAATATAAAATGATCTTATCGGGTCTCTGTTTGCCCTACCCTAGAAGTTTAATAGTGCATTTTACTCGCCATTTCTTGCGCTTTGAGATGCCGCTTAGCCCAATACGCTATCTCAAATATCAGCGACGTAAATTGAACAAATGTGATAGAATTACGCTGAATTCTTATATTAACCGTAATATAAAATGATCTGATCGGGTCTCTGTTTGCCCAATCCTAGAAGTTTAGTAGTGCATTTCACTCGTCATTTCATGCGCTTTGAGATGCCGCTTAGCCCAATAAGCTATCTGAAATAGGAGCGACGTAAATTATAACAAATGTGATAGAATTTTTCTGAATTCTTAAATAAACCATAATATGAAATGATCTAATCGGGTCTCTGTTTGCCCTACCCTAGAAGGTTAACAGTGCATTTTGCTCGCCATTTCATGCGGTTTGAGATGCCGCTTAGCCCAATACGCTATCTGAAATAGGAGCGACGTAAATTGAACAAACGTGATAGGATTTCCCTGAATTCTTATATTAACCTTAATGTTAAATGATGTAATCGGTTCTCTGTTCGCCCTACCCTAGAAGTTTAATAGTGCCTTTCACTCGTCATTTCATGTAAATTGAACAAGTGTGATAGAATTTCCGTGAATCCTTATATTAACCTTAACGTAAAATGATCTAATCGGGTCTCTGTTCGC
This sequence comes from Macropis europaea, assembly GCA_916610135.2. NCBI lineage: Eukaryota > Metazoa > Arthropoda > Insecta > Hymenoptera > Melittidae > Macropis > Macropis europaea. The sequence goes on from CAKAJE020000852.1 coordinate 32,662, forward strand.
CCTACCATAGAAGTCTAATGGTGCATTTCACTCGTCATTTCATGCGCTTTTAGATGCCGCCTAGCCCAGTACGCTGTCTGAAATAGGAGCGACGTAAATTGAACAAATGTGATAGAATTTCCGTGAATCCTTATATTAACCTTAACGTAAAATGATCTAATCGGGTCTCTGTTCGCCCTACCATAGAAGTCTAATGGTGCATTTCACTCGTCATTTCATGCGCTTTGAGATGCCGCCTACCCCAGTACGCTATCTGAAATAGGAGCGACGTAAATTAAACAAATGTGATAGAATTTCCCTGAAATCTTATATTAAACAAAATATAAAATGATCTAATCGGGTCTCTGATTGCTCTATCCTAGAAGTTTGATAGTGCATTTTACTCGCCATTTCATGCGCTTTGAGATGCCGCTTAGCCCAATACGCTATCTGAAATAGGAGCGACGTAAATTGAACAAATGCGATAGAATTTTGCTGAATTCTTAAATTAACCATAATATAAAATGATCTAATCGGGTCTCTGTTCGCCCCACCCTAGAAGCTTAATAGTGCATTTCACTCGTCATTTCATGCGCTTTGAGATGCCTCTTAGCCCAATATGCTATCTGAAATAGGAGCGACGTAAATTGAACAAATGTGATAGAATCTCGCTGAATTCTTTTATTAACCATAATGTAAAATGATCTGATCGGGGCTCTGTTCGCCCTAGCCTAGAAGTTTAATAGTGCATTGTATTCGCCATTTCATGCGCTTTGAGATGCCGCTTAGCCGAATTCGCTATCTGGAATAGGAGCGACGTAAATTGAACAAATGTGATAAAATTTCATTGAAATCTTATATTAAACAAAATATAAAATGATCAAATCGGGTCTCTGACTGCCCTATCATAGAAGTTTAATAGTGCATTTCACTCGTCATTTCATGCGCTTTGAGATGCAGCTAAGCCCAATAAGCTATCTGTAATAGGAGCGACGTAAATTGAACAAATGTGATAGAATTTCGCTGAATTCTTATATTAACCATCATATAAAATGATCTAATCGGGACTCTGATTGCTCTATCATAGAATTTTAATAGTGCATTTTACTCGCCATTCCACGCGCTTTAAGATGCCGCCTAGCCCAGTACGCTATCTGAAATAGGAGCGACGTAAATTGAACAAATGTGATAGAATTTTGCTGAATTCTTAAATTAACCATAATATAAAATGATCTAATCGGGTCTCTTTTTGCCCTACCATAGAAGTTTCATAGTGCATTTTACTCGCCATTCCACGCGCTTTAAGGTGCCGCCTAGCCCAGTACGATATCTGAAATAGGAGCGACGTAAGTTGAACAAATGTGATAGAATTTTGCTGAATTCTTAAATTAACCATAATATAAAATGATCTAATCTGGTCTCTGTTCGCCCTAGCCTAGAAGTTTAATAGTGCATTTTGTTCACCATTTCATGCGCTTTGAGATGCCGCTTAGCCCAATACGCTATCTGAAATACGAGCGACGTAAATTGAACAAATGTGATACAATTTCCCTGAAATCTGATATTAAACAAAATATAAAATGATCTAATCGTGTCTCTGATTGCCCTATCATAGAAGTTTAGTAGTGCATTTTACTCGCCATTCCACGCGCTTTAAGATGCCGCCTAGCCCAGTACGCTATCTGAAATAGGAGCGACGTAAGTTGAACAAATGTGATAGAATTACGCCGAGTTCTTATATTAACCGTAATATAAAATGATCTAATCGGGTCTCTGTTTGCCTCATCCTAGAAGTTTCACGGTGCATTATACTCGCCATTTCATGCGCTTTGAGATGCCGCTTAGCACAATACGCTATCTGAAATAGGAGCGACGTAAATTGAACGAATGTGATAGAATTACGCTGAATTCTTAAATTAACCATAATATAAAATGATCTAACCGGGTCTCTGTTTGCCTTATCCTAGAAGTTTCATAGCGCATTTTACTAACCATTTCATGCGCTTTGTGAGGCCGCTTAGCCCAATACGCTATCTGAAATAAGAGCGACGTAAATTGAACAAATGTGATAGAATTTCCCTGAAATCATATATTAAACAAAATATAAAATGATCTAATCGGGTCTCTGTTTGCCTTATCCTAGAAGTTTAATAGTGCATTATACTCGCCATTTCATGCGCTTTTAGATGCCGCTTAGCCCAATACGCTATCTGAAATCGGAGCGACGTAAATTGAACAAATGTGATAGAATTTCCCTGAAATCTTATATTAATGTTACGGTCCGGTAGGCGCTAAATTTTCGAAAAATTTATCGCGACGTTTTCCGGAGTAACTGTAGTTCGTAACGTAATTTTGAGCCACGCGGCAGGTACGTCCGCGTCTACTCGGGGTTTTTCCCGCAAGGGACTCGCTGATGAAAACAAAAAGGAACTTACCGACGTAGGTCTCTGGGGCGGCGGATCCTTTGTTTCGGTCCTCCAGGTATATCGGCTGCGTGCTGGATTCCTCAATTGGCACGTTCTAGGCTCGGCTTTTCTCGTTCTTTTTGCCCCAGAAGGTTTTCAAGACTTTGCGGCGACGAGGAATACGAACGGATAACGACAGAGGGTTTGAAGAATCACGCACTGATTTTAGCTTAACAAAATGTTAATATATTCTTCGATAATTGTACAAATCTTAATGTTAAATTAAACTATGCTAGTCTAGATTAAAATTACGTTGAACAATGGTTTTAGTTTAGAATGAAATAGTAAAAGCAAGATCCGCCCACGATGCGGAATGGAAGTTGAAAATTGAAATTGTTTGAGTTCGATATTGAATGTTAGGATCCGCACGCGATGCGGAATGGAAACTGGAAAAGCGACACGTAGCTTCGGCCTCCCGGGGCCGACTGAGTAACTGTGACTGCCCGAGACCGACTGTCTCGATCGACTGACTGACTGCTACTGACTGACCGACTGCTACCGACTGACTCGCAGGCTCCCGCTGGTCAGCCTGGAGGGGATGAGCCGGTAGTGGGGGTAGCGCACTCGCTGCGTTCAGCGGCGGTGCGCTCCCGCCTCAGGGAGGGGATGGCGCGCTTAGCTAGCCCCTACCTGAATATTCGACGGCGCGTGTTTCTATAGTTTTGGCGCGCTTATTCAAATTATTCGGGTTTCGGTTTTCGCTATATGACGGTAATTATTATTATATATATATATATATATATATATATATATATATATATATATATATATATAGGTGTGTGTGCGTGTGTATGTGTGTGTGTGTCGTACAATACGTGTGATTGTGTATGTGTGCTTATAATTAATACAGGTTTTTATTCTAGATCTGAAGGCGCAAACTAACTATTCTAAATCAAACGTCACCGTGTGACGTAACACCTCCCCCCTTGGCAAAGAAATCTTTACGCAGAAAGATTTCTGGTGTGACGGTCGGATATATTTTGGGAGTTTCAGAGTCCTCGAAAATTGCACTGTCGCGAGTGTCCTTTTCGAATTTATGCTCGGTGGGTAAGGGGGTTTGGGGAACACACTCCACTTTCTCACTTTCACTGTTGAACTGTTTGTTGTCCCTGCGTCCCAGGAAGAGTATGAAATGCGTGAGTGAACTCCAAAAAGCTGCCACGAGATGGATGCTCCACCCATACATGGAATGTAGAACGATGCCATTGATTGCCAGGTCGATGAAGGCCTTTATGACCCTGATGGCGAAGTAAATTCCGATCAAGCCAGCACTGATTGAGCCAAATTGCATGAAACTCGACCATATTTTCTCGCCGGTTGATTTGGCGATTTTCTGCAGGGATTCCTCATCTAAGAGATTGAATAATTGAACGTTATTGGGTAAGTACTGCTTCCCTGTTGCTCCTTGCGCGATAGAATTTATAATTGCTGATTTTTCAATCGGGAACATAATGTGTTCTCGCAATTTGTTGAGATTTTCTGGCGAGTAGATTCCACCATTTGCGAGATTTTGCGGGTCCACGTATTTCCAGGATGACTGCGTCATGGGCTTCAATGGTGACGGAGGAAGAGATTCGACTAATTTTGGAGTGACTCTGTACCATGTACCGTGGAGTTTGTACATGATTGGTATCAACTCGCTGCAATCTCGTACGGTTCCGGTGGTGGTAAGAATTCTATTCTTTGGCGTTAGAAAATAGGATTGGTTCCTGTACGTTACAGGCAGTTCATTGAAACACCTGTCTGTCTTCCGGATTTGGCACGCGATTGGAATACATTTTACAATGTGCATCGCTTCTCCTGCCGGAACGGCCATGTGACCCGGCTGCTTCGTAATAGCGGCGGCCACGTCTTCGGGCGAAGTATGAATCAAGGTGAGTGCATTACGTAGTACCTGTTGTTCTAGGGCGCACTTCTGTTTGACGGTATCCTTGTACAGCTGAACTATTTGTGTTTTTATATGTTTTTCGACGTAGACGAATTTTGAGTTAACATAAGTAAATATATCTAAGTTACTGGTAGGAGTTTTGCCTCTGGTCTTGAACTTTCCGCCTTTCGTAGTTTCCAAAATGAATAGCTTCGGGTGTTCGGTTTTAATAAAAGTGTAACCGCACACCTGTGTTTTACTGGTTTCCGTTAGAGCGAACGTCGTTTCGTCTGATGTAACCGGGTATACAGTTGGACCATTTTCTGTCGAGATTTTCGTTGTAAGACCTTCGAAAAGTACGTCGTAGTTATTGAAATGGCAATAGTCCACAGGTGCATTTTCCCAGAAGGTGTGTCCGTCCTCTGAGTCCATGCATGAGCCCAAATTGAGAAAGCAATGTTGTCCGGAGCGCAGGAATATTTCATTTGTGGTAAGTTTGACTGGTGCTATGTAATTTCTAGTTGTTACATGCACGACGGCCTGAACTACGACATTGTTCCAGGTACCGTAAGGGTCGCTGTACGTTGTGCCTGAACATCGTCCTTCTTGGTCGATGGATCCGGCGAGGGTGAGGCTCCTGGATGCAGTGGAATTTGGAACTATTCCGCTGAGTTGCGCGGACGGCGTGATGTAGATTGTTCCCGTATTATGCAAGTTCTGGCAGGCATCTCTGGTTGTTGTCGGAATATATTGCTGCCTGCCGTTATGTACTATAGAAACGTGTGAGTACATACCGCAATGATATATGGTTCGATCAATTTCGACTTTGCATTGGATGATGCTGGCCTCGTTGAAGTCAGCTAGCTGGAGCAGCTGGATTTCTCGTTCCTCGGTGGTCGGCTCGCTATTCGGAATTTCACAGTGTGGAGGGTCGATCGTGGAGAATGTCGAAACGTTAAGGGTTTGGCCACCGCAATCGTAGCCTATCAATGCAGAAACTGTCGCGGCAGATACGCACAACACTATGATTCTCGCGAACATGTTGACGGACTGAGGTTTCGCCGTGAAATGTCTGTGGCTGTATTACGCAATGTCTCTGTTCGTGTTCCGCATTGAGTGGGGGTTCACTTTATCGCTGGGTCGTGGGGGGAAATTTCGCGAGCTTAAGTTTATTCGCGTGTACAATTTTGAACTTATTTTTAATCTTAATTTTTATATTTTCCTTAGAAATAATTTCTACAACTGCGTACGGTCCAGAATATTGATCGTCAAATTTTCCTTTTCGAGGCTCCTTCAAAAGGAAGACTTTATCGCCTACTTTGAATCTCTGCTCATTTAATTTTCGGTCGTGGTAAAATTTCGACTTGGTTTTTGCCACGCGGAGATTACTTCCAGCCTTTGCCTGCGTGACGGTGATCTTAGTTTTTAAATCTAGCAGATATTGCGCATATGATTCGTTGTCTAACGTAGTTTGATTCGCATCCGCGGTTGGGGCTCGCGCAAGCCTTCCAAAAACGAGTTCGTGAGGGGTGAATAATGTGCCTTCGTGTACGCTTGTGTTATAACTAAACGTGGCAAGATCGAGCCATTCATCCCAGTTGTTTCGCGATATATATTGCTTTAAATATTCGGTCAGCACGTGGTGTGACCGTTCTATAGAGCCGTTGGTTTGCGGGTGAAACGCGGTGGTTTTGAATTGCGCGATTCTGAATTGTCTAGCGACTGCCTTCATCAGGGAACTTGTGAAATTGGTTCCCTGGTCGGTTAGTATCGCTTTTGGAGCACCGAAACGGCAAATAAAAATTTTGATAAATGCGTCAGCTGTATCCAGGGCGCTAGGGTTTTTGAGTGGGATGGCAAGGGAGTATTTAGTAAGGAGATCTTGGATAGTTAGTATGTACTGGAAACCGGAGGAAGTTGGAGGAAGGGGACCCATGATGTCAAGAGATATTTTGTCGAAGGCTCGTCCCGGAGTGTCCGTCAGTGTCATTGGTAGTTTTGTCTTTGTTCTGGTTAATTTTTTTAATTGGCAACTGGCGCAAGTCGTAACAAAATTTCGAACGTCTGTTTTTAATGTTGGCCAGTAGTATTTTTCACGTATTCTTCGATAAGTCTTGGTGACTCCTTTGTGTCCACCGTAAGAGGACAGGTGATTTTCCTCGAGGATATCCCTTCGTCTCGATTCAGGAGGGATTTGAGTTTCGTGGGTACACGTCATAATCCTAACGCTAGTGGTCGCGAATAATTCTATTAGAATTCGCTTAATGTCGCTCCATTGCACGTTATCTAGAGCTGTGTGTGATATGGAAAAAGAGGGTAATTGGAGTTCCGTGATAATATTGTAAAGTGAACGTAATGACTCTAGGACGTCGTTGTATGCGGCTGAGTGTAAGCTCGTAGATTTTACTGGAAGTTGGATTATATGGTGGTTCCCTATTTTATTTACTTTACCGCGGCCGATTTGCGCGTCTTTCGTTAATCTTAATTTTCCTTGCAGAGCTAATTCGATTGCGCCTGTATCGAGTGGCTGTCCGTCCTGTGTCGTGAAGCAAACTAGGTTATCGGGTCTCATGGTTAAACGATCGCGAGTTGAGATGCACGTCTGTCTGGGAAGTTCCGCTATAGGATTTGGTGTGTCAAATATTTCCATGTCGTCAGAGTCACTGTCTCCGTCTTTTCCTGTTTCAGGTTCTGACGTGGCAGGCTGTGGAGAAGGAGAAGAGGAGAGCGGTTCGTCACTGTTGCTACGTGGAGGTGCAGTGGGGGAACGACTACGCGGTGAGGTGGATGCTGTGAGTGGGGATCTTGAAGAAGATGGCGGCTTCGCGATGGCGGTCGAGTCGCTTGCGCTTGGCGCTCTGGGTATAGGAGAGGGGATTCTGGGCGGAGTTTGAAAGAAAAATGGTGTTTTAGGAATGGAGTTTCCTGGATTTTTAGGAACGGCCTGTGTTCGTTGAGACGGATATGCATCGGAGAGATTTTCTTCGGATGATGAGGGGTCGGATTGTATCGGGAGTGTTTTTACAGGATTCCTGGAGAGAGCGTCGGCGTTTTGGTTGATTTTTCCTGCTTTGTATTGGATTTTATAATCGTATTCGTCGAGTTTTAGGCGCCAGCGTAACAAACGTGAAGTTGGATCTTTCACCGAGTTCATCCATACTAATGGACGATGATCCGTGACTAAAGTGAATTTATGGCCATAGACATAGGGCCTGAAGTGTTGCACAGCGTAGACGATCGCTAGACACTCTTTTTCTATCGTGCTGTAGTTTAATTCGGCTCCGTGAAGCAACCGTGATGTGAATGCGATGGGTCGATCTTGCCCGATTTCCCCTTGGCTAAGAATTCCCCCGACGGCGTATCCGGACGCGTCGGTTGTAATGACGAAAGGTTTAGAAAAGTCCGGATATTGCAATACCGGCTCCGTGCATAGGACAGTGCGTAAAGTTTTAAAAGCTCTTTCCTGATCTATACCCCATTCAAACTTCTTATCCTTCTTTAGAAGGCTTGTGAGTGGTTTCGAGATTTTTGAGAATCTATCTATAAATCTGCGGTAATAACCCGCCAGGCCCAAAAACTCCCGCACGTTTTTCGCATTCTCGGGCTGAGGATACTCTCTCACGGCGGATACCTTTTTTGGACATGGTTTGACGCCGTCTTCACCTATAATATGGCCGAGATATGCGACCTCGTGACATAAAAATTTGCATTTTGTGGCCTGTAACTTAAGGTTTGCGCGCCTAAGCCTTTCCGCTAGTTTTTGAAATTTATCACGGTGTTCCGAAAGTGAGCGAGCGTAAATTACTATGTCGTCAAGGTACACAAAGAGTTCCGTTCCTTGAAGACCCGATAAAATGTTATCCATGAGCCTTTGGAACGTGGCTGGCCCGTTCTTTAGGCCGAAAGGCATCCTTTTGAATTCGTAGTGACCGTACGGAGTCGAGAAGGCAGTTTTCGCTGCGTCTTCGGTGTCCATACCGATCTGGTGAAAACCACTGGCGAGGTCAAAGACGCTGAAATACTTCGCGCTCCCGAGCTGGTCGAGAATATCCACTATATTAGGTAGTGGGTACGCGTCGGAAATGGATTTTTCGTTTAGTGCTCGATAGTCAATGACCATGCGCCAGCGTTTCTTGCCGTTTTCGTCAGCCTTTTTGGGCACGATCCATAAAGGGCTGTTATAGGGTGAGGTGGACGGACTTACTATGTCGCTTTCGAGGAGTTCCCTCATTTGCCTATTTATCTCCTCTTTATGGATCGGCGGATACCTATATTGTTTCACGTGGATCGGTATGGTATCCGTCGTTGGTATCTTATGGACTACCGCGTTCGTTTTCTCCAGGTAATCGCCTTGGAGATGGAAGAGGTCATTATAATCCTCGACAAGTTCTCGAATATGCTCGAACTCTTCCGGGTTTGCGCGGCTAGTATCTATCGCCTTCATTGTTTCTTGTATGCGTTCCTCCGGTGTGAGGATGGATTTTGATTTGGAATTAGAAATAGTATTAGAACGCGAGTCAGAATTGGATTTGGATTGCGGTTTAGACGTCGAGCTCGAGCATGACTTGGGAACATCGTTGTCGCGCGATTTAGGTTTGGAAAAACAAGAATTTAGAATGGCGTGAATTTGGGAACGAGATTTTGAATTCGATTCAGTGTGATTTTCCCGTTCCGTGTTTTCGATGGCGGTCGCTAATTCAACCTCTTCCAGCTCCATGGTCGGCATGGAAAAAGTCACTTTTTCGCTTGACGTATTGACGCAACGTACGTATGCTTTACCGCCTCGATTTGTAACGAGTGAATCGAAGATCATCACGTATGGTGCGATCTCCTGTTTCGCAATGTACCTGGTCGGTGGGCCTTTCACGCGTACCGTTATGCACGCATTTGTGCGACCCTCCAGAGTGATTTCTCGCGGATTTGAAAATGAAATCTCACATCCCTTCCAGAGAATGGATTCTTTAAGATATGAGATTTCTGCTCCCTCCTTGAGGAACGCGGAACCGAGGATCCCATTCGTTGAGATCGGGAATGAATTCGCGACTATATAAAACTTGACCCTGGAGCCGCATATTTCTATGTTCGTGGCTCCTAAAGTATTGACGTGCCCGTCAGTTATTCCGGTAATCTTTATTATATCGTTCGGATCGAGTTCCGTTTCTGGTTTTAATACGCCTACTTTGATCAAATTAGGCTCGGCGCCTGTATCGATCATGAGGGTCGCAGCGTCTAAGAATTCCGGAGAATCGAGTGTCACGTGTGGAACGGCGGATTCCGATGAAAGTTTTACCGTGGCTATTTTTAATTTTCTTCTGTTATCTGGTGGACCGTCTTTTTGTTGTTTTCCTCTCGGCGCGGCCCGTCGTTGTTCGAGAGGTTTCGGTCGTTTCCCTGACGCTGGGAATTATATTCGCGTTTCCTGCACTCGTGGATATCGTGGCCCGGGTTTTTACAATATCGGCAGAATTTCTCCGACTTCGAGTCGCGGCGGTCGCGGCTATTACGGAAGCTCTCGGTGTTACGTTCATCTCGCGAGTAATAATTTCCTCTCGCGGGAGATCTGTTCGCGTAAGACGCGGATGATCGTGATGTTTCTTCGCGGTGGGTGGGTCGGGTGTTATCCCTCCCTTCGGAATGTAATGACGCGGAGTGCCAAGCGTCTCGCGATGACGTGTATCGCTGTGGGACGGGGTGACCGTAGTTTGATCTGCGTGCGTGTTCGAAAGAGTCTCGGCGCTCCGGAGTCTTATCGCGGTGCTCGGAAAAATAAACGCGACGTTCTTGTTGAGCATTCCTGCCATATCTCAACCCGTCGAGTTCGTATTGCTTATATGTTTCGATAGCTTCGTCGAAAACGATGTTTAACGGCGCGTCTTTCATCGCGCGGAGGTCAGAGCGGAGTCTTGGAATTAGGCCGTTAATGAAACTCTGCACCGTGAGATCGTTTACATTTCGATGGACGGTGTTTTGCCTCTCACAATCGATGATCGCGGTACGCAGATCTTTCACCCGACTTATATAATCTAAAATATGTTCGTTTTGCCCTTGAAATATATTTGTCATTTCCCCACGAAAATGGTCGACGGTTTTATTCGGGCTAAAGACATCGTTCAATCTATTACACAGACTATCTATAGTAACGCAATTTTCGTCCTCTACCGCGATGTAGGCGCGTCCACGTAGTTTATTTATAATTAATTTGGTTAACGTCCTCTCAACGTGCGACGGCACGATATCGCGGGCACGACGGCAAGCTCGACTGAATTGAAATACCGTGGAATTACTTCCGTCGAAGGATGGAACAGAATCGGCCGCTTCCTTGAGAGAATAATTCAGGTGCTCGTGCCCATGTGCGCGTGGAGGAGAAGGCACGCGTTGCACTCCGTATTCATGGAATTCGCGTGTCTCCGGCATGCTACGTGGCTTTGACTCGGCGCGAGCTTCCTCTAACTCTTTCCTTGTTTTCTCTAAATCCGCGCGGAGATCGTCGATCGAATCTAGCTCGCGGGACCGTGTCTCTAGAGCGCGAGCTTCATCGCGGAGCCTACGTTCTTTGTCGTGCAATTGCTTTTGCATTGCGAGTAATTCTGCCTCGGCGGCTGTCGGCTGAACCTCCGAAGTTGTCTTTCGTCCGCGCATGTCCATGCTTGCGAGCGTTACGATAAATATTCCACGACTCAGATAAATTCGAATGGAATATTTATTCAGATCCCACCGCTGCCACCAAAATCTGTTACGGTCCGGTAGGCGCTAAATTTTCGAAAAATTTATCGCGACGTTTTCCGGAGTAACTGTAGTTCGTAACGTAATTTTGAGCCACGCGGCAGGTACGTCCGCGTCTACTCGGGGTTTTTCCCGCAAGGGACTCGCTGATGAAAACAAAAAGGAACTTACCGACGTAGGTCTCTGGGGCGGCGGATCCTTTGTTTCGGTCCTCCAGGTATATCGGCTGCGTGCTGGATTCCTCAATTGGCACGTTCTAGGCTCGGCTTTTCTCGTTCTTTTTGCCCCAGAAGGTTTTCAAGACTTTGCGGCGACGAGGAATACGAACGGATAACGACAGAGGGTTTGAAGAATCACGCACTGATTTTAGCTTAACAAAATGTTAATATATTCTTCGATAATTGTACAAATCTTAATGTTAAATTAAACTATGCTAGTCTAGATTAAAATTACGTTGAACAATGGTTTTAGTTTAGAATGAAATAGTAAAAGCAAGATCCGCCCACGATGCGGAATGGAAGTTGAAAATTGAAATTGTTTGAGTTCGATATTGAATGTTAGGATCCGCACGCGATGCGGAATGGAAACTGGAAAAGCGACACGTAGCTTCGGCCTCCCAAGGCCGACTGAGTAACTGTGACTGCCCGAGACCGACTGTCTCGATCGACTGACTGACTGCTACTGACTGACCGACTGCTACCGACTGACTCGCAGGCTCCCGCTGGTCAGCCTGGAGGGGATGAGCCGGTAGTGGGGGTAGCGCACTCGCTGCGTTCAGCGGCGGTGCGCTCCCGCCTCAGGGAGGGGATGGCGCGCTTAGCTAGCCCCTACCTGAATATTCGACGGCGCGTGTTTCTATAGTTTTGGCGCGCTTATTCAAATTATTCGGGTTTCGGTTTTCGCTATATGACGGTAATTATTATTATATATATATATATATATATATATATATATATATATATATATATATATATATATATATATATATAGGTGTGTGTGCGTGTGTATGTGTGTGTGTGTCGTACAATACGTGTGATTGTGTATGTGTGCTTATAATTAATACAGGTTTTTATTCTAGATCTGAAGGCGCAAACTAACTATTCTAAATCAAACGTCACCGTGTGACGTAACACCTCCCCCCTTGGCAAAGAAATCTTTACGCAGAAAGATTTCTGGTGTGACGGTCGGATATATTTTGGGAGTTTCAGAGTCCTCGAAAATTGCACTGTCGCGAGTGTCCTTTTCGAATTTATGCTCGGTGGGTAAGGGGGTTTGGGGAACACACTCCACTTTCTCACTTTCACTGTTGAACTGTTTGTTGTCCCTGCGTCCCAGGAAGAGTATGAAATGCGTGAGTGAACTCCAAAAAGCTGCCACGAGATGGATGCTCCACCCATACATGGAATGTAGAACGATGCCATTGATTGCCAGGTTGATGAAGGCCTTTATGACCCTGATGGCGAAGTAAATTCCGATCAAGCCAGCACTGATTGAGCCAAATTGCATGAAACTCGACCATATTTTCTCGCCGGTTGATTTGGCGATTTTCTGCAGGGATTCCTCATCTAAGAGATTGAATAATTGAACGTTATTGGGTAAGTACTGCTTCCCTGTTGCTCCTTGCGCGATAGAATTTATAATTGCTGATTTTTCAATCGGGAACATAATGTGTTCTCGCAATTTGTTGAGATCTTCTGGCGAGTAGATTCCACCATTTGCGAGATTTTGCGGGTCCACGTATTTCCAGGATGACTGCGTCATGGGCTTCAATGGTGACGGAGGAAGAGATTCGACTAATTTTGGAGTGACTCTGTACCATGTACCATGGAGTTTGTACATGATTGGTATCAACTCGCTGCAATCTCGTACGGTTCCGGTGGTGGTAAGAATTCTATTCTTTGGCGTTAGAAAATAGGATTGGTTCCTGTACGTTACAGGCAGTTCATTGAAACACCTGTCTGTCTTCCGGATTTGGCACGCGATTGGAATACATTTTACAATGTGCATCGCTTCTCCTGCCGGAACGGCCATGTGACCCGGCTGCTTCGTAATAGCGGCGGCCACGTCTTCGGGCGAAGTATGAATCAAGGTGAGTGCATTACGTAGTACCTGTTGTTCTAGGGCGCACTTCTGTTTGACGGTATCCTTGTACAGCTGAACTATTTGTGTTTTTATATGTTTTTCGACGTAGACGAATTTTGAGTTAACATAAGTAAATATATCTAAGTTACTGGTAGGAGTTTTGCCTCTGGTCTTGAACTTTCCGCCTTTCGTAGTTTCCAAAATGAATAGCTTCGGGTGTTCGGTTTTAATAAAAGTGTAACCGCACACCTGTGTTTTACTGGTTTCCGTTAGAGCGAACGTCGTTTCGTCTGATGTAACCGGGTATACAGTTGGACCATTTTCTGTCGAGATTTTCGTTGTAAGACCATCGAAAAGTACGTCGTAGTTATTGAAATGGCAATAGTCCACAGGTGCATTTTCCCAGAAGGTGTGTCCGTCCTCTGAGTCCATGCATGAGCCCAAATTGAGAAAGCAATGTTGTCCGGAGCGCAGGAATATTTCATTTGTGGTAAGTTTGACTGGTGCTATGTAATTTCTAGTTGTTACATGCACGACGGCCTGAACTACGACATTGTTCCAGGTACCGTAAGGGTCGCTGTACGTTGTGCCTGAACATCGTCCTTCTTGGTCGATGGATCCGGCGAGGGTGAGGCTCCTGGATGCAGTGGAATTTGGAACTATTCCGCTGAGTTGCGCGGACGGCGTGATGTAGATTGTTCCCGTATTATGCAAGTTCTGGCAGGCATCTCTGGTTGTTGTCGGAATATATTGCTGCCTGCCGTTATGTACTATAGAAACGTGTGAGTACATACCGCAATGATATATGGTTCGATCAATTTCGACTTTGCATTGGATGATGCTGGCCTCGTTGAAGTCAGCTAGCTGGAGCAGCTGGATTTCTCGTTCCTCGGTGGTCGGCTCGCTATTCGGAATTTCACAGTGTGGAGGGTCGATCGTGGAGAATGTCGAAACGTTAAGGGTTTGGCCACCGCAATCGTAGCCTATCAATGCAGAAACTGTCGCGGCAGATACGCACAACACTATGATTCTCGCGAACATGTTGACGGACTGAGGTTTCGCCGTGAAATGTCTGTGGCTGTATTACGCAATGTCTCTGTTCGTGTTCCGCATTGAGTGGGGGTTCACTTTATCGCTGGGTCGTGGGGGGAAATTTCGCGAGCTTAAGTTTATTCGCGTGTACAATTTTGAACTTATTTTTAATCTTAATTTTTATATTTTCCTTAGAAATAATTTCTACAACTGCGTACGGTCCAGAATATTGATCGTCAAATTTTCCTTTTCGAGGCTCCTTCAAAAGGAAGACTTTATCGCCTACTTTGAATCTCTGCTCATTTAATTTTCGGTCGTGGTAAAATTTCGACTTGGTTTTTGCCACGCGGAGATTACTTCCAGCCTTTGCCTGCGTGACGGTGATCTTAGTTTTTAAATCTAGCAGATATTGCGCATATGATTCGTTGTCTAACGTAGTTTGATTCGCATCCGCGGTTGGGGCTCGCGCAAGCCTTCCAAAAACGAGTTCGTGAGGGGTGAATAATGTGCCTTCGTGTACGCTTGTGTTATAACTAAACGTGGCAAGATCGAGCCATTCATCCCAGTTGTTTCGCGATATATATTGCTTTAAATATTCGGTCAGCACGTGGTGTGACCGTTCTATAGAGCCGTTGGTTTGCGGGTGAAACGCGGTGGTTTTGAATTGCGCGATTCTGAATTGTCTAGCGACTGCCTTCATCAGGGAACTTGTGAAATTGGTTCCCTGGTCGGTTAGTATCGCTTTTGGAGCACCGAAACGGCAAATAAAAATTTTGATAAATGCGTCAGCTGTATCCAGGGCGCTAGGGTTTTTGAGTGGGATGGCAAGGGAGTATTTAGTAAGGAGATCTTGGATAGTTAGTATGTACTGGAAACCGGAGGAAGTTGGAGGAAGGGGACCCATGATGTCAAGAGATATTTTGTCGAAGGCTCGTCCCGGAGTGTCCGTCAGTGTCATTGGTAGTTTTGTCTTTGTTCTGGTTAATTTTTTTAATTGGCAACTGGCGCAAGTCGTAACAAAATTTCGAACGTCTGTTTTTAATGTTGGCCAGTAGTATTTTTCACGTATTCTTCGATAAGTCTTGGTGACTCCTTTGTGTCCACCGTAAGAGGACAGGTGATTTCCCTCGAGGATATCCCTTCGTCTCGATTCAGGAGGGATTTGAGTTTCGTGGGTACACGTCATAATCCTAACGCTAGTGGTCGCGAATAATTCTATTAGAATTCGCTTAATGTCGCTCCATTGCACGTTATCTAGAGCTGTGTGTGATATGGAAAAAGAGGGTAATTGGAGTTCCGTGATAATATTGTAAAGTGAACGTAATGACTCTAGGACGTCGTTGTATGCGGCTGAGTGTAAGCTCGTAGATTTTACTGGAAGTTGGATTATATGGTGGTTCCCTATTTTATTTACTTTACCGCGGCCGATTTGCGCGTCTTTCGTTAATCTTAATTTTCCTTGCAGAGCTAATTCGATTGCGCCTGTATCGAGTGGCTGTCCGTCCTGTGTCGTGAAGCAAACTAGGTTATCGGGTCTCATGGTTAAACGATCGCGAGTTGAGATGCACGTCTGTCTGGGAAGTTCCGCTATAGGATTTGGTGTGTCAAATATTTCCATGTCGTCAGAGTCACTGTCTCCGTCTTTTCCTGTTTCAGGTTCTGACGTGGCAGGCTGTGGAGAAGGAGAAGAGGAGAGCGGTTCGTCACTGTTGCTACGTGGAGGTGCAGTGGGGGAACGACTACGCGGTGAGGTGGATGCTGTGAGTGGGGATCTTGAAGAAGATGGCGGCTTCGCGATGGCGGTCGAGTCGCTTGCGCTTGGCGCTCTGGGTATAGGAGAGGGGATTCTGGGCGGAGTTTGAAAGAAAAATGGTGTTTTAGGAATGGAGTTTCCTGGATTTTTAGGAACGGCCTGTGTTCGTTGAGACGGATATGCATCGGAGAGATTTTCTTCGGATGATGAGGGGTCGGATTGTATCGGGAGTGTTTTTACAGGATTCCTGGAGAGAGCGTCGGCGTTTTGGTTGATTTTTCCTGCTTTGTATTGGATTTTATAATCGTATTCGTCGAGTTTTAGGCGCCAGCGTAACAAACGTGAAGTTGGATCTTTCACCGAGTTCATCCATACTAATGGACGATGATCCGTGACTAAAGTGAATTTATGGCCATAGACATAGGGCCTGAAGTGTTGCACAGCGTAGACGATCGCTAGACACTCTTTTTCTATCGTGCTGTAGTTTAATTCGGCTCCGTGAAGCAACCGTGATGTGAATGCGATGGGTCGATCTTGCCCGATTTCCCCTTGGCTAAGAATTCCCCCGACGGCGTATCCGGACGCGTCGGTTGTAATGACGAAAGGTTTAGAAAAGTCCGGATATTGCAATACCGGCTCCGTGCATAGGACAGTGCGTAAAGTTTTAAAAGCTCTTTCCTGATCTATACCCCATTCAAACTTCTTATCCTTCTTTAGAAGGCTTGTGAGTGGTTTCGAGATTTTTGAGAATCTATCTATAAATCTGCGGTAATAACCCGCCAGGCCCAAAAACTCCCGCACGTTTTTCGCATTCTCGGGCTGAGGACACTCTCTCACGGCGGATACCTTTTTTGGACATGGTTTGACGCCGTCTTCACCTATAATATGGCCGAGATATGCGACCTCGTGACATAAAAATTTGCATTTTGTGGCCTGTAACTTAAGGTTTGCGCGCCTAAGCCTTTCCGCTAGTTTTTGAAATTTATCACGGTGTTCCGAAAGTGAGCGAGCGTAAATTACTATGTCGTCAAGGTACACAAAGAGTTCCGTTCCTTGAAGACCCGATAAAATGTTATCCATGAGCCTTTGGAACGTGGCTGGCCCGTTCTTTAGGCCGAAAGGCATCCTTTTGAATTCGTAGTGACCGTACGGAGTCGAGAAGGCAGTTTTCGCTGCGTCTTCGGTGTCCATACCGATCTGGTGAAAACCACTGGCGAGGTCAAAGACGCTGAAATACTTCGCGCTCCCGAGCTGGTCGAGAATATCCACTATATTAGGTAGTGGGTACGCGTCGGAAATGGATTTTTCGTTTAGTGCTCGATAGTCAATGACCATGCGCCAGCGTTTCTTGCCGTTTTCGTCAGCCTTTTTGGGCACGATCCATAAAGGGCTGTTATAGGGTGAGGTGGACGGACTTACTATGTCGCTTTCGAGGAGTTCCCTCATTTGCCTATTTATCTCCTCTTTATGGATCGGCGGATACCTATATTGTTTCACGTGGATCGGTATGGTATCCGTCGTTGGTATCTTATGGACTACCGCGTTCGTTTTCTCCAGGTAATCGCCTTGGAGATGGAAGAGGTCATTATAATCCTCGACAAGTTCTCGAATATGCTCGAACTCTTCCGGGTTTGCGCGGCTAGTATCTATCGCCTTCATTGTTTCTTGTATGCGTTCCTCCGGTGTGAGGATGGATTTTGATTTGGAATTAGAAATAGTATTAGAACGCGAGTCAGAATTGGATTTGGATTGCGGTTTAGACGTCGAGCTCGAGCATGACTTGGGAACATCGTTGTCGCGCGATTTAGGTTTGGAAAAACAAGAATTTAGAATGGCGTGAATTTGGGAACGAGATTTTGAATTCGATTCAGTGTGATTTTCCCGTTCCGTGTTTTCGATGGCGGTCGCTAATTCAACCTCTTCCAGCTCCATGGTCGGCATGGAAAAAGTCACTTTTTCGCTTGACGTATTGACGCAACGTACGTATGCTTTACCGCCTCGATTTGTAACGAGTGAATCGAAGATCATCACGTATGGTGCGATCTCCTGTTTCGCAATGTACCTGGTCGGTGGGCCTTTCACGCGTACCGTTATGCACGCATTTGTGCGACCCTCCAGAGTGATTTCTCGCGGATTTGAAAATGAAATCTCACATCCCTTCCAGAGAATGGATTCTTTAAGATATGAGATTTCTGCTCCCTCCTTGAGGAACGCGGAACCGAGGATCCCATTCGTTGAGATCGGGAATGAATTCGCGACTATATAAAACTTGACCCTGGAGCCGCATATTTCTATGTTCGTGGCTCCTAAAGTATTGACGTGCCCGTCAGTTATTCCGGTAATCTTTATTATATCGTTCGGATCGAGTTCCGTTTCTGGTTTTAATACGCCTACTTTGATCAAATTAGGCTCGGCGCCTGTATCGATCATGAGGGTCGCAGCGTCTAAGAATTCCGGAGAATCGAGTGTCACGTGTGGAACGGCGGATTCCGATGAAAGTTTTACCGTGGCTATTTTTAATTTTCTTCTGTTATCTGGTGGACCGTCTTTTTGTTGTTTTCCTCTCGGCGCGGCCCGTCGTTGTTCGAGAGGTTTCGGTCGTTTCCCTGACGCTGGGAATTATATTCGCGTTTCCTGCACTCGTGGATATCGTGGCCCGGGTTTTTACAATATCGGCAGAATTTCTCCGACTTCGAGTCGCGGCGGTCGCGGCTATTACGGAAGCTCTCGGTGTTACGTTCATCTCGCGAGTAATAATTTCCTCTCGCGGGAGATCTGTTCGCGTAAGACGCGGATGATCGTGATGTTTCTTCGCGGTGGGTGGGTCGGGTGTTATCCCTCCCTTCGGAATGTAATGACGCGGAGTGCCAAGCGTCTCGCGATGACGTGTATCGCTGTGGGACGGGGTGACCGTAGTTTGATCTGCGTGCGTGTTCGAAAGAGTCTCGGCGCTCCGGAGTCTTATCGCGGTGCTCGGAAAAATAAACGCGACGTTCTTGTTGAGCATTCCTGCCATATCTCAACCCGTCGAGTTCGTATTGCTTATATGTTTCGATAGCTTCGTCGAAAACGATGTTTAACGGCGCGTCTTTCATCGCGCGGAGGTCAGAGCGGAGTCTTGGAATTAGGCCGTTAATGAAACTCTGCACCGTGAGATCGTTTACATTTCGATGGACGGTGTTTTGCCTCTCACAATCGATGATCGCGGTACGCAGATCTTTCACCCGACTTATATAATCTAAAATATGTTCGTTTTGCCCTTGAAATATATTTGTCATTTCCCCACGAAAATGGTCGACGGTTTTATTCGGGCTAAAGGCATCGTTCAATCTATTACACAGACTATCTATAGTAACGCAATTTTCGTCCTCTACCGCGATGTAGGCGCGTCCACGTAGTTTATTTATAATTAATTTGGTTAACGTCCTCTCAACGTGCGACGGCACGATATCGCGGGCACGACGGCAAGCTCGACTGAATTGAAATACCGTGGAATTACTTCCGTCGAAGGATGGAACAGAATCGGCCGCTTCCTTGAGAGAATAATTCAGGTGCTCGTGCCCATGTGCGCGTGGAGGAGAAGGCACGCGTTGCACTCCGTATTCATGGAATTCGCGTGTCTCCGGCATGCTACGTGGCTTTGACTCGGCGCGAGCTTCCTCTAACTCTTTCCTTGTTTTCTCTAAATCCGCGCGGAGATCGTCGATCGAATCTAGCTCGCGGGACCGTGTCTCTAGAGCGCGAGCTTCATCGCGGAGCCTACGTTCTTTGTCGTGCAATTGCTTTTGCATTGCGAGTAATTCTGCCTCGGCGGCTGTCGGCTGAACCTCCGAAGTTGTCTTTCGTCCGCGCATGTCCATGCTTGCGAGCGTTACGATAAATATTCCACGACTCAGATAAATTCGAATGGAATATTTATTCAGATCCCACCGCTGCCACCAAAATCTGTTACGGTCCGGTAGGCGCTAAATTTTCGAAAAATTTATCGCGACGTTTTCCGGAGTAACTGTAGTTCGTAACGTAATTTTGAGCCACGCGGCAGGTACGTCCGCGTCTACTCGGGGTTTTTCCCGCAAGGGACTCGCTGATGAAAACAAAAAGGAACTTACCGACGTAGGTCTCTGGGGCGGCGGATCCTTTGTTTCGGTCCTCCAGGTATATCGGCTGCGTGCTGGATTCCTCAATTGGCACGTTCTAGGCTCGGCTTTTCTCGTTCTTTTTGCCCCAGAAGGTTTTCAAGACTTTGCGGCGACGAGGAATACGAACGGATAACGACAGAGGGTTTGAAGAATCACGCACTGATTTTAGCTTAACAAAATGTTAATATATTCTTCGATAATTGTACAAATCTTAATGTTAAATTAAACTATGCTAGTCTAGATTAAAATTACGTTGAACAATGGTTTTAGTTTAGAATGAAATAGTAAAAGCAAGATCCGCCCACGATGCGGAATGGAAGTTGAAAATTGAAATTGTTTGAGTTCGATATTGAATGTTAGGATCCGCACGCGATGCGGAATGGAAACTGGAAAAGCGACACGTAGCTTCGGCCTCCCAAGGCCGACTGAGTAACTGTGACTGCCCGAGACCGACTGTCTCGATCGACTGACTGACTGCTACTGACTGACCGACTGCTACCGACTGACTCGCAGGCTCCCGCTGGTCAGCCTGGAGGGGATGAGCCGGTAGTGGGGGTAGCGCACTCGCTGCGTTCAGCGGCGGTGCGCTCCCGCCTCAGGGAGGGGATGGCGCGCTTAGCTAGCCCCTACCTGAATATTCGACGGCGCGTGTTTCTATAGTTTTGGCGCGCTTATTCAAATTATTCGGGTTTCGGTTTTCGCTATATGACGGTAATTATTATTATTATATATATATATAGGTGTGTGTGCGTGTGTATGTGTGTGTGTGTCGTACAATACGTGTGATTGTGTATGTGTGCTTATAATTAATACAGGTTTTTATTCTAGATCTGAAGGCGCAAACTAACTATTCTAAATCAAACGTCACCGTGTGACGTAACATTAATCAAAATATAAAATGATCTAATCGGGTCTCTGATTGCCCTATCATAGAAGATTAGTAGTGCATTTTACTCGCCATTCCATGCGCTTTAAGATGCCGCCTAGCCCAGTACATTATCTGAAACAGGAGCGACGTAACTTGAACAAATGTGATAGAATTACGCTGCATTCTTATATTAACCGTTATATAAAATGATCTAATCGGGTCTCTGTTTGCCTTATCCTGGAAGTTTAATAGCGCATTTTACTCGCAATTCCACGCGCTTTAAGATGCCGCCTAGCCCAGTATGCTATCTGAAATAGGAGCGACGTAAATTGAACAAATGTGATAGAATTTCGCTGAATTCTTAAATTAACCATAATATAAAATGATCTAATCGGGTCTCTGTTTGCCTTATCCTAGAAGTTTAATAGTGCATTATACTCGCCATTTCATGCGCTTTTAGATGCCGCCTAGCCCAGTACGCTATCGGACATAGGAGCGACGTAAATTGAACAAATGTGATAGAATTTCCGTGAATCCTTATATTAACCTTAACGTAAAATGATCTAATCGGGTCTCTGTTCGCCCTACCATAGAAGTCTAATGGTGCATTTCACTCGTCATTTCATGCGCTTTGAGATGCCGCCTACCACAGTACGCTATCTGAAATAGGAGCGACGTAAATTAAACAAATGTGATAGAATTTCCGTGAATCCTTATATTAACCTTAATGTAAAATCATCTACTCGGGTCTCTGTTCGCCCTACCATAGAAGTCTAATCGTGCATTTCACTCGTCATTTCATGCGCTTTGAGATGCCGCCTAGCTCAGTACGCTATCTGAAATAGGAGCGCGTAAATTGAACAAATGTGATAGAATTTCCGTGAATCATTATATTAACCTTAATGTAAAATGATCTAATCGGGTCTCTGTTCGCCCTACCATAGAAGTCTAATGGTGCATTTCACTCGTCATTTCATGCGCTTTGAGATGCCGCCTAGCCCAGTACGCTATCTGAAATAGGAGCGACGTAAATTGAACAAATGTGATAGAATTTCCGTGAATCCTTATATTAACCTTAATGTAAAATCATCTAATCGGGTCTCTGTTCGCCCTACCATAGAAGTCTAATGGTGCATTTCACTCGCCATTTCATGCGCTTTGAGATGCCGCTTAGCCCAATACGCTATCTGAAATATGAGCGACGTAAATTGAACAAATGTGATAGAATTTCCCTGAAATCTTATATTAAACAAAATATAAAATGATCTAATCGGGTCTCTGATTGCTCTATCATAGAAGTTTAGTAGTGCATTTTACTCGACCTACCACGCGCTTTAAGATGCCGCCTAGCCCAGTACGCTATCTGAAATAGGAGCGACGTAAGGTGAACAAATGTGATAGAATTTCGCTGAATTCTTATATTAACCGTAATATAAAATGATCTAATCTGGTCTCTGTTTGAATTATACTAGAAGTTTGATAGTGCATTTCACTCGCCATTTCATGCGCTTTGAGATGCCGCTTAGCCCAATACGCTATCTGAAATAGGAGCGACGTAAGTTGAACAAATGTGATAGAATTACGCTGAATTCTTTTATTAACGATAATGTAAAATGATCTAAGCGGGTCTCTGTTCGCCCTGGCCTAGAAGTTTAATAGTGCAGTTCATTCACCATTTCATGCGCTTTGAGATGCCGCTTAGCCCAATACGCTATCTGAAATAGGAGCGACGTAAATTGAACAAATGTGATAGAATTTCGCTGAATTCTTTTATTAACCATAATGTAAAATGATCTAATCGGGTCTCTGTTCGCCCTAGCCTAGAAGTTTAATAGTGCATTGTATTCGCCATTTCATGCGCTTTGAGATGCCGCGTAGCCCAATACGCTGTCTGAAATAGGAGCGACGTAAATTGAACAAATGTGATAGAATTTCCCTGAAATCTTATATTGAACAAAATATAAAATGATCTAATCGGGTCTCTGATTGCCCTATCATAGAAGCTTAGTAGTGCATTTTACTAGCCATTCCACGCGCTTTGAGATGCCGCGTAGCCCAATACTCTATCTGAAATAGGAGAGACGTAAATTGAACAAATGTGATAGAATCTCGCTGAATTCTTAAATTAACTATAATATAAAATGATCTAATCGGGTCTCCGTTTGCCTTACCCTAGAAGTTTAATAGTGTATTGTACTCGCCATTTCATGCGCTTTGAGATGCCGCGTAGTCCAATACGCTATCTGAAATAGGAGCGATGTAAATTGAACAAATGTGTTAGAATTTCGCTGAATACTTTTATTAACCATACTGTAAAATGATCTAATCGGGTCTCTGTTCGCCCTAGCCTAGATGTTTAATAGTGCATTTTATTCGCCATTTCATGCGCTTTGAGATGCCGCTTAGCGCAATACGCTATCTGAAATAGGAGCGACGTAAATTGAACAAATGTGATAGAATTTCCCTGAAATCTTATATTAAACAAAATATAAAATGATCTAATCGGGTCTCTGATTGCCCTATCATAGAAGTTTAGTGGTGCATTTTACTCGCCATTCCACGCGCTTTAAGATGCCGCCTAGCCCAGTACGCTATCTGAAATAGGAGCGACGTAAATTGAACAAATCTGATAGAATTTCCCTGAATTCTTACATTAACCTTAATGTAAAATGATCTGATCGGGTCTCTGTTCGCCCTACCCTAGAAGTTTAATAGTGCATTTTACTCGTCATTTCATACGCTTTGAGATGCCGCTTAGCCCAATACGCTATCTGAAATAGGAGCGACGTAAATTGAACAAATGTGATAGAATTTCGCTGAATACTTATATTAACCAAAATATAAAATGATCTAATCGGGTCTCTGATTGCCCTATCACAGAAGTTTAGTGGTGCAGTTTACTCGCCATTCCACGCGCTTTAAGATGCCGCGTAGCCCAATACGCTGTCTGAAATAGGAGCGACGTAAATTGAACAAATGTGATAGAATTTCCCTGAAATCTTATATTGAACAAAATATAAAATGATCTAATCGGGTCTCTGATTGCCCTATCATAGAAGCTTAGAAGTGCATTTTACTAGCCATTCCACGCGCTTTAAGATGCCGCCTAGCCCAGTATGCTATCTGAAATAGGAACGACGTAAATTGAACAAATGTGATAGAATTTTGCTGAATTCTTATGTTAACCTTAATGTAAAATGATCTAATCGGGTCTCTGTTTACCCTACCCTAGAAGTTTAATAGTGTATTTTACTCGCCATTTCATGCGCTTTGAGATGCCGCCTAGCCCAGGAGGCTATCTGAAATAGGAGCGACGTTAGTTGAACAAATGTGATAGAATTACGCTGAATTCTTATATTAACCATAATATAAAATGATCTAATCGGGTCTCTGTTTGCCTAACCCTAGAAGTTTAATAGTGTATTGTACTCGCCATTTCATGCGCTTTTAGATGCCGCTTAGCCCAATACGCTATCTGAAATCGGAGCGACGTAAATTGAACAAATGTGATACAATTTCCCTGAAATCTTATATTAATCAAAATATAAAATGATCTAATTGGGTCTCTGATTGCCCTATCATAGAAGATTAGTAGTGGATTTTACTCGCCATTCCATGCGCTTTAAGATGCCGCCTAGCCCAGTACATTATCTGAAACAGGAGCGACGTAACTTGAACAAATGTGATAGAATTTCCGTGAATCATTATATTAACCATAACATAAAATGATCGAATCGGGTCTCTGTTTGCCCTACCCTAGAAGTTTAATAGTGCATTTTATTCGCCATTTCATGCGCTTTGAGATGCCGCATAGCCCAATACGCTATCTGAAATAGGAGCAACGTAAATTGAACAAATGTGATACAATTTCCCTGAAATCTGATATTAAACAAAATATAAAATGATCTAATCGTGTCTCTGATTGCCCTATCATAGAAGTTTAGTAGTGCATTTTACTCGCCATTCCACGCGCTTTAAGATGCCGCCTAGCCCAGTACGCTATATGAAATAGGAGCGACGTAAGTCGAACAAATGTGATAGAATTACGCCGACTTCTTATATTAACCGTAATATAAAATGATCTAATCGGGTCTCTGTTTGCCTCATCCTAGAAGTTTCACGGTGCATTATACTCGCCATTTCATGCGCTTTGAGATGCCGCTTAGCACAATACGCTATCTGAAATAGGAGCGACGTAAATTGAACGAATGTGATAGAATTACGCTGCATTCTTATATTAACCGTAATATAAAATGATCTAATCGGGCCTCTGTTTGCCTTATCCAATAAGTTTAATAGTGCATTTCACTCGCCATTTCATGCGCTTTGAAATGCTGCTTAGCCCAATACGCTATCTGAAATAGGAGCGACGTAAATTGAAAAAATGTAATAGAACTTCGCTGCATTCTAATATTAGCCGTAATATAAAATGATCTAATCGGGTCTCTGTTTGCCCTATCATAGAAGTTTAATAGTGCATTTCACTCGTCATTTCATGCGCTTTGAGATGCCGCTAAGCCCAATAAGCTATCTGTAATAGGAGCGACGTAAATTGAACAATTGTGATAGAATTTCGCTGAATTCTTATATTAACAATAATATAAAATGATCTAATCGGGTCTCTGATTGCCCTATCATAGAAGTTTAATAGTGCATTTTACTTGCCATTCCACGCGCTTTAAGATGCCGCCTAGCCCAATAAGCTATCTGTAATAGGAGCGACGTAAATTGAACAAATGTGATAGAACTTCGCTGAATTCTTAAATTAACCATAATATAAAATGATCGAATCGGGTCTCTGTTTGCCCTACCCTAGAAGTTTAATAGTGCAATTTATTCGCCATTTCATGCGCTTTGAGATGCCGTATAGCCCAATACGCTATCTGAAATAGGAGCGATGTAAATTGAACAAATGTGATAGAATTTCGCTGCATTCTTTTATTAACCATGATGTTAAATGATCTGATCGGGGCTCTGTTCGCCCTAGCCTAGAAGTTTAATAGTGCATTTTATTCGCCATTTCATGCGCTTTGAGAGGCCGCTTAGCCGAATTCGCTATCTGAAATAGGAGCGACGTAAATTGAACAAATGTGATAAAATTTCCCTGAAATCTTATATTAAACAAAATATAAAATGATCAAATCGGGTCTCTGATTGCCCTATCATAGAAGTTTAATATAGCATTTCACTCGTCGTTTCATGCGCTTTGAGATGCCGCTAAGCCCAATATGCTATCTGTAATAGGAGCGACGTAAATTGAACAAATGTGATAGAATTTCCCTGAAATATTATATTGAACAAAATATAAAATGATCTTATCGTGTCTCTGATTGCCCTATCATAGAAGCTTAGTAGTGCATTTTACTAGCCATTCCACGCGCTTTAAGATGCCGCCTAGCCCAGTATGCTATCTGAAATAGGAACGACGTAAATTGAACAAATGTGATAGAATTTTGCTGAATTCTTATGTTAACCTTAATGTAAAATGATCTAATCGGTTCTCTGTTTGCCCTACCCTAGAAGTTTAATAGTGTATTTTACTCGCCATTTCACGCGCTTTGAGATGCCGCGTAGCCCAATACGCTATCTGAAATAGGAGCGACGTAAGTAGAGCAAATGTGATAGAATTTCGCTGAATTCTTTTATTAACCATGATGTTAAATGATCTGATGGGGGCTCTGTTCGCCCTAGCCTAGAAGTCTAATGGTGCGTTTCACTCGCCATTTCATGCGCTTTGAGATGCCGCTTAGCCCAATACGCTATCTGAAATAGGAGCGACGTAAGATGAACAAATGTGATAGAATTACGCTGCATTCTTATATTAACCGTAATATAAAATGATCTAATCGGGCCTCTGTTTGCCTTATCCTATAAGTTTAATAGTGTATTTCACTCGCCATTTCATGCGCTTTGAAATGCTGCTTAGCCCAATACGCTATCTGAAATAGGAGCGACGTAAATTGAAAAAATGTGATAGAACTTCGCTGCATTCTTATATTAGCCGTAATATAAAATGATCTAATCGGGTCTCTGTTTGCCCTATCATAGAAGTATAATAGTGCATTTCACTCGTCATTTCATGCGCTTTGAGATGCCGCTAAGCCCAATAAGCTATCTGTAATAGGAGCGACGTAAATTGAACAAATGTGATAGAATTTTGCTGAATTCCTAAATTAACCATAATATAAAATGATCTAATCAGGTCTCTGTTTGCCTTATTCTAGAAGTTTAATAGTGCATTATACTCGCCATTTCATGCGCTTTTAGATGCCGCCTATCCCAGTACGCTATCTGAAATAGGAGCGACGTAAATTGAACAAATGTGATAGAATTTTGCTGAATTCCTAAATTAACCATAATGTAAAATGATCTAATCGGGTCTCTGTTTGCCCTACCCTAGAAGTTTAATAGCTCATTTTACTCGCCATTTCATGCGCTTTCAGATGCCGCTTAGCCCAATACGCTATCTGAAATAGGAGCGACGTAAATTGAACAAATGTGATAGAATTTCGCTGAATTCTTAAATTAACCATAATATAAAATGATCAAATCGGGTCTCTGATTGCCCTATCAGAGAAGATTAGTAGTGCATTTTACTCGCCATTCCATGCGCTTTAAGATGCCGCCTAGCCCAGTACATTATCTGAAACAGGAGCGACGTAACTTGAACAAATGTGATAGAATTACGCTGCATTCTTATATTAACCGTTATATAAAATGATCTAATCGGGTCTCTGTTTGCCTTATCCTGGAAGTTTAATAGCGCATTTTACTCGCCATTCCACGCGCTTTAAGATGCCGCCTAGCCCAGTATGCTATCTGAAATAGGAGCGACGTAAATTGAACAAATGTGATAGAATTTCCGTGAATCCTTATATTAACCTTAATGTAAAATGATCTAATCGGGCCTCTGTTCGCCCTACCATAGAAGTCTAATGGTGCATTTCACTCGCCATTTCATGCGCTTTGAGATGCCGCTTAGCCGAATTCGCTATCTGAAATAGGAGCGACGTAAATTTAACAAATGTGATAAAATTTCCCTGAAATCTTATATTAAACAAAATATAAAATGATCTTATCGGGTCTCTGATTGCCCTATCATAGAAGTTTAATAGTGAATTTCACTCGTCATTTCATGCGCTTTGTGATGCCGCTAAGCCCAATAAGCTATCTGTAATAGGAGCGACGTAAATTGAACAAATGTGATAGAATTTCGCTGAATTCTTATGTTAACCAAAATACAAAATGATCTAATCGGGTCTCTGATTGCCCTATCATAGAAGTTTAATAGTGCATTTTACTTGCCATTCCACGCGCTTTAAGATGCCGCCTAGCCCAGTACTTATTTGACATAGGAGCGACGTAAATTGAACAAATGCGATAAAATTTTGATGACATCTTAAATTAACCATAATATAAAATGATCTAATCGGGTCGCTGATTGCCCTATCATAGAATTTTAATATTGCATTTTACTCGCCATTCCACGCGCTTTAAGATGCCGCCTAGCCCAATACGCTATCTGAAAGAGGAGCGACGTAAATTGAACAAATGTGATAGAGTTTCGCTGAATTCTTAAATTAACCATAATATAAAATGATCTAGTCGGGTCTCTGATTGCCCTATCATAGAAGTTTAACAGTGCATTTCACTCATCATTTCATGCGCTTTGAGATGCCGCGTTGCCCAATAAGCTATTTGAAATAGGAGCGACGTAAATTGAACAAATGTGATAGAATTCCCCTGAAATCTTATATTAAACAAAATGTAAAATGATCTAATCGGGTCTCTGTTCGCCCTAGCCTAGAAGTTTAATCGTGCATTTTACTCGCCATTTCATGCGCTTTGAGATGCCGCTTAGCCCAGTACGCTATCTGAAATAGGAACGACGTAAATTGAACAAATGTGATAGAATTTTGCTGAATTCTTAAATTAACCATAATATAAAATGATATAATCGGGTCTCTGTTTGCCCTACCCTAGAAGTTTAATAGTGCATTTTGCTCGCCATTTCATGCGCTTTGAGAAGCCGCATAGAACAATACGCTATCTGAAATAGGAGTCACGTAAATTGAAAAATGTGATAGAATTTCCCTGAATTCTTATATTAACCTTAATGTAAAATGATCTAATCGGGTCTCAGTTCGCCCTACCATAGAAGTCTAATAGTGCATTTCACTCGACATTTCATGTTCTTTGAGATGCCGCTTAGCCCAATACGCTATCTGAAATAGGAGCGACGTAAATTGAACAAATGTGATAGAATTTTGCTGACTTCTTAAATTAACCATAATATAAAGTGATCTACTCGGGTCTCTGTTTGCCCTACCCTAGAACTTTAATAGTGCACTTTATTCGCCATTTCATACGCTTTGAGATGCCGCTTAGCCGAATACGCTATCTGAAATAGGAGCGACGTAAATTGAACAAGTGTGATAGAATTTCCCTGAAATCTTATATTAAACAAAATATAAAATGATTTAGTCGGGTCTGTGATCGCCCTATCATAAAAGGTTAATAGTGCATTCTACTCGCCATTCCACGCGCTTTAAGATGCCGCCTAGCCCAATACGCTATCTGAAATAGGAGCGACGTAAATTGAACAAATGTGATAGAATTTCGCTGAATTCTTAAATTAACCATAATATAAAATGATCTAATCGGGTCTCTGATTGCCCTATCATAGAAGTTAAATAGTGCATTTTACTCGCCATTCCACGCGCTTTAATATGCCGCCTAGCCCAGTACGCTATCTGAAATAGGAGCGACGTAAATTGAACAAATGTGATAGAATTTCGCTTAATTCTTTTATTAACCATAATGTAAAATGATCTAATCGGGTCTCTGATTGCCCTATCATAGAAGGTTAGTAGTGCATTTCACTCGCCATTTCATGCGCTTTTAGATGCCGCCTAGCCCAGTACGCTATCTGAAATAGGAGCGACGTAAATTAAACAAATGTGATAGAATTTCCCTGAAATCTTATATTAAACAAAATATAAAATGATCTAATCGGGTCTCTGATTGCTCTATCCTAGAAGTTTGATAGTGCATTTTACTCGCCATTTCATGCGCTTTGAGATGCCGCTTAGCCCAATACGCTATCTGAAATAGGAGCGACGTAAATTGAACAAATGTGATAGAATTTTGCTGAATTCTTAAATTAACCATAATAAAAATGATCTAATCGGGTCTCTGTTCGCCCCACCCTAGAAGCTTAAAAGTGCATTTCACTCGTCATTTCATGCGCTTTGAGATGCCTCTTAGCCCAATATGCTATCTGAAATAGGAGCGACGTAAATTGAACAAATGTGATAGAATCTCGCTGAATTCTTTTATTAACCATAATGTAAAATGATCTGATCGGGGCTCTGTTCGCCCTAGCCTAGAAGTTTAATAGTGCATTGTATTCGCCATTTCATGCGCTTTGAGATGCCGCTTAGCCGAATTCGCTATCTGGAATAGGAGCGACGTAAATTGAACAAATGTGATAAAATTTCCCTGAAATCTTATATTAAACAAAATATAAAATGATCAAATCGGGTCTCTGACTGCCCTATCATAGAAGTTTAATAGTGCATTTCACTCATCATTCCATGCGCTTTGAGATGCAGCTAAGCCCAATAAGCTATCTGTAATAGGAGCGACGTAAATTGAACAAATGTGATAGAATTTTGCTGAATTCTTAAATTAACCATAATATAAAATGATCTAATCGGGTCTCTGTTTGCCCTACCCTAGAAGTTTAATAGTGCATTTCACTCGTCACTTCATGCGCTTTGAGATGCCGCTAAGCCCAATAAGCTATCTGAAATAGGAGCGACGTAAATTGAACAAATGTGATAGAATTTCGCAGAATTCTTATATTAACCAAAATATAAAATGATCTAATCTGGTCTCTGTTCGCCCTAGCCTAGAAGTTTAATAGTGCATTTTGTTCACCATTTCATGCGCTTTGAGATGCCGCTTAGCCCAATACGCTATCTGAAATAGGAGCGACGTAAGTTGAACGAATGTGATAGAATTACGCTGAATTCTTAAATTAACCATAATATAAAATGATCTAATCGGGTCTCTGTTCGCCCTACCATAGAAGTCTAATAGTGCATTTCACTCGCCATTTCATGCGCTTTGAGATGCCGCCAAGCCCAGTACGCTATCTGAAATAGGAGCGACGTAAGCTGAACAAATGTGATAGAATTACGCTGCATTCTTATATTTACCGTAATATAAAATGATCTAATCGGGTCTCTGTTTGCCTTATCCTAGAAGTTTCATAGCGCATTTTACTAACCATTTCATGCGCTTTGAGTTGCCGCTTAGCCCAATACGCTATCTGAAACGTGAGCGACGTAAATTGAACAAATGTGATAGAATTTCGCTGAATTCTTATATCAACCCAAATATAAAATGATCTAATCAGGTCTCTGATTGCCTTATCATCGATGTTAAATAGTGAATTTCACTCGCCATTCCACGCGCATTAAGATGCCGCCTAGCCCAGTATCCTATCTGAAATAGGAGCGACGTAAATTGAACAAATGTGACAGAACTTTGCTGAATTCTTAAATTAACCATAATATAAAATGATGTAATCGGGTCTCTGTTCGCCCTACACTAGAAGTTTGATAGTGCATTTCTCTCGTCCTTCCACGCGCTTTAAGAAGCTGCCTTGCGCAGTATGCTATCTGAAATAGGAGCGACGTAAATTGAACAAATGTGATAGAATTTCCGTGAATTCTTATATTTACCTTAATGTAAAATGATCTAATCGGGTCTCTGTTCGCCGTAACCTAGAAGTTTAATAGTGCATTTTACTCGCCATTCCACGCGCTTTAAGATGCCGCCTAGCCCAGTACGATATCTGAAATAGGAGCGACGTAAGTTGAACAAATGTGATAGAATTTCGCTGAATTCTTGTATGAACCATAATGTAAAATGATCTAATCGGGTCTCTGTTCGCCCTAGCCTAGAGGTTTAATAGTGCATTTTACTCGCCATTCCACGCGCTTTAAGTTACCGCCCAGCCCAGTACGCTATCTAAAATAGGAGCGACGTAAATTGAACAAATGTGATAGAATTTTGTTGAATCCTTAAATTAACGGTAATATAAAATGATCTAATCGGTTCTCTGTTCGCCCTACCCTAGAAGTTTAATAGTGCATTTTACTCGACATTTCATGCGCTTTGAGACGCCTCTCAGCCCAATACGCTATCTGAAATACGAGCGACGTAAATTGAACAAGTGTGATAGAATTTCGTTGAATTCTTAAATTAACCATAATATAAAATGATCTAATCGGGTCTCTGATTGCCCTATCATAGAAGTTAAATAGTGCATTTTACTCGCCATTCCACGCGCTTTAATATGCCGCCTAGCCCAGTACGCTATCTGAAATAGGAGCGACGTAAATTGAACAAATGTGATAGAATTTCGCTTAATTCTTTTATTAACCATAATGTAAAATGATCTAATCGGGTCTCTGATTGCCCTATCATAGAAGGTTAGTAGTGCATTTCACTCGCCATTTCATGCGCTTTTAGATGCCGCCTAGCCCAGTACGCTATCTGAAATAGGAGCGACGTAAATTAAACAAATGTGATAGAATTTCCCTGAAATCTTATATTAAACAAAATATAAAATGATCTAATCGGGTCTCTGATTGCTCTATCCTAGAAGTTTGATAGTGCATTTTACTCGCCATTTCATGCGCTTTGAGATGCCGCTTAGCCCAATACGCTATCTGAAATAGGA
The DNA here is from genome assembly GCA_916610135.2 of Macropis europaea. NCBI lineage: Eukaryota > Metazoa > Arthropoda > Insecta > Hymenoptera > Melittidae > Macropis > Macropis europaea. The sequence goes on from CAKAJE020000852.1 coordinate 65,325, forward strand.
GCGACGTAAATTGAACAAATGTGATAGAATTTTGCTGAATTCTTAAATTAACCATAATAAAAATGATCTAATCGGGTCTCTGTTCGCCCCACCCTAGAAGCTTAAAAGTGCATTTCACTCGTCATTTCATGCGCTTTGAGATGCCTCTTAGCCCAATATGCTATCTGAAATAGGAGCGACGTAAATTGAACAAATGTGATAGAATCTCGCTGAATTCTTTTATTAACCATAATGTAAAATGATCTGATCGGGGCTCTGTTCGCCCTAGCCTAGAAGTTTAATAGTGCATTGTATTCGCCATTTCATGCGCTTTGAGATGCCGCTTAGCCGAATTCGCTATCTGGAATAGGAGCGACGTAAATTGAACAAATGTGATAAAATTTCCCTGAAATCTTATATTAAACAAAATATAAAATGATCAAATCGGGTCTCTGACTGCCCTATCATAGAAGTTTAATAGTGCATTTCACTCATCATTTCATGCGCTTTGAGATGCAGCTAAGCCCAATAAGCTATCTGTAATAGGAGCGACGTAAATTGAACAAATGTGATAGAATTTCGCTGAATTCTTATATTAACCATCATATAAAATGATCTAATCGGGACTCTGATTGCCCTATCATAGAATTTTAATAGTGCATTTTACTCGCCATTCCACGCGCTTTAAGATGCCGCCTAGACCAGTACGCTATCTGAAATAGGAGCGACGTAAATTGAACAAATGTGACAGAACTTTGCTGAATTCTTAAATTAACCATAATATAAAATGATGTAATCGGGTCTCTGTTCGCCCTACACTAGAAGTTTGATAGTGCATTTCTCTCGTCATTTCATGCGCTTTAAGATGCCGCTTAGCACTGTAACCTATCTGAAATAGGAGCGATGTAAATTGAACAAATGTGATAGAATTTCCCTGAAGTCTTATATTAAACAAAATATAAAATGATCTAATTGGGTCTCTGATTGCCCTATCATAGAAGTTTAGTAGTGCATTTTACTCGCCATTCCAAGCGCTTTAAGATGCCGTCTAGCCCAGTACGCTATCTGAAATAGGAGCGACGTAAGTTGAACAAATGTGATGGAATTACGCTGAATTCTTATATTAACCGTAATATAAAATGATCTGATCGGGTGTCTGTTTGCCCTATCCTAGAAGTTTAGTAGTGCATTTCACTCGTCATTTCATGCGCTTTGAGATGCCGCTTAGCCCAATAAGCTATCTGAAATAGGAGCGACGTAAATTATAACAAATGTGATAGAATTTTTCTGAATTCTTAAATAAACCATAATATGAAATGATCTAATCGGGTCTCTGTTTGCCCTACCCTAGAAGTTTAACAGTGCATTTTGCTCGCCATTTCATGCGCTTTGAGACGCCTCTCAGCCCAATACGCTATCTGAAATACGAGCGACGTAAATTGAACAAGTGTGATAGAATTTCGTTGAATTCTTAAATTAACCATAATGTAAAATGATCTAATCGGGACTCTGTTTGCAATGCCCTAGATGTTTGATAGTGCATTTTGCTCGCCATTTAATGCGCTTTGTGATGCCGGTTAGCCCAATACGCTATCTGAAATAGGAGCGACGTAAATTGAACAAATGTGATAGAATTTCCCTGAATTCTTATATTAATCTTAATGTAAAATGATCTAATTGGGTCTCTGTTTGCCCTAGTCTAGAAGTTTAATAGTGCATTGTATTCGACATTTCATGCGCTTTGAGATGCCGCTTAGCCCAGTACGCTATCCGAAATAGGAGCGACGTAAATTGAACAAATGTGATAGAATTTCCCTGAATTCTTATATTAAACAAAATATAAAATGATCTAATCGGGTCTCTGATTGCCCTATCATAGAAGGTTAGTAGTGCACTTTATTCGCCACTTCATACGCTTTGAGATGCCGCTTAGCCGAATACGCTATCTGAAATAGGCGCGACGTAAATTGAACAAGTGTGATAGAATTTCCCTGAAATCTTATATTAAACAAAATATAAAATGATTTAGTCGGGTCTGTGATCGCCCTATCATAAAAGGTTAATAGTGCATTCTACTCGCCATTCCACGCGCTTTAAGATGCCGCCTAGCCCAATACGCTATCTGAAATAGGAGCGACGTAAATTGAACAAATGTGATAGAATTTCGCTGAATTCTTAAATTAACCATAATATAAAATGATCTAATCGGGTCTCTGATTGCCCTATCATAGAAGTTAAATAGTGGATTTTACTCGCCATTCCACGCGCTTTAATATGCCGCCTAGCCCAGTACGCTATCTGAAATAGGAGCGACGTAAATTGAACAAATGTGATAGAATTTCGCTTAATTCTTTTATTAACCATAATGTAAAATGATCTAATCGGGTCTCTGATTGCCCTATCATAGAAGGTTAGTAGTGCATTTCACTCGCCATTTCATGCGCTTTTAGATGCCGCCTAGCCCAGTACGCTATCTGAAATAGGAGCGACGTAAATTGAACAAATGTGATAGAATTTCCGTGAATCCTTATATTAACCTTAACGTAAAATGATCTAATCGGGTCTCTGTTCGCCCTACCATAGAAGTCTAATGGTGCATTTCACTCGTCATTTCATGCGCTTTGAGATGCCGCCTACCCCAGTACGCTATCTGAAATAGGAGCGACGTAAATTAAACAAATGTGATAGAATTTCCCTGAAATCTTATATTAAACAAAATATAAAATGATCTAATCGGGTCTCTGATTGCTCTATCCTAGAAGTTTGATAGTGCATTTTACTCGCCATTTCATGCGCTTTGAGATGCCGCTTAGCCCAATACGCTATCTGAAATAGGAGCGACGTAAATTGAACAAATGTGATAGAATTTTGCTGAATTCTTAAATTAACCATAATATAAAATGATCTAATCGGGTCTCTGTTCGCCCCACCCTAGAAGCTTAATAGTGCATTTCACTCGTCATTTCATGCGCTTTGAGATGCCGCTTAGCCCAATATGCTATCTGAAATAGGAGCGACGTAAATTGAACAAATGTGATAGAATCTCGCTGAATTCTTTTATTAACCATAATGTAAAATGATCTGATCGGGGCTCTGTTCGCCCTAGCCTAGAAGTTTAATAGTGCATTGTATTCGCCATTTCATGCGCTTTGAGATGCCGCTTAGCCCAATAAGCTATCTGTAATAGGAGCGACGTAAATTGAACAAATGTGATAGAATTTCGCTGAATTGTTATATTAACCATCATATAAAATGATCTAATCGGGACTCTGATTGCCCTATCATAGAATTTTAATAGTGCATTTTACTCGCCATTCCACGCGCTTTAAGATGCCGCGTAGCCCAGTACGCTATCTGAAATAGGAGCGACGTAAATTGAACAAATGTGATAGAATTTTGCTGAATTCTTAAATTAACCATAATATAAAATGATCTAATCGGGTCTCTTTTTGCCCTACCATAGAAGTTTCATAGTGCATTTTACTCGCCATTCCACGCGCTTTAAGGTGCCGCCTAGCCCAGTACGATATCTGAAATAGGAGCGACGTAAGTTGAACAAATGTGATAGAATTTTGCTGAATTCTTAAATTAACCATAATATAAAATGATCTAATCGGGTCTCTGTTTGCCCTACCCTAGAAGTTTAATAGTGCATTTCACTCGTCACTTCATGCGCTTTGAGATGCCGCTAAGCCCAATACGCTATCTGAAATAGGAGCGACGTAAATTGAACAAATGTGATAGAATTTCGCAGAATTCTTATATTAACCAAAATATAAAATGATCTAATCTGGTCTCTGTTCACCCTAGCCTAGAAGTTTAATAGTGCATTTTGTTCACCATTTCATGCGCTTTGAGATGCCGCTTAGCCCAATACGCTATCTGAAATACGAGCGACGTAAATTGAACAAATGTGATAGAATTTCCCTGAAATCTTATATTAAACAAAATATAAAATGATCTAATCGGGTCTCTGATTGCTCTATCATAGAAGTTTAGTAGTGCATTTTGCTCGCCCTTCCACTCGCTTTAAGATGCCGCCTAGCCCAGTACGCTATCTGAAATAGGAGCGACGTAAGATGAACAAATGTGATAGAATTACGCTGAATTCTTATATTAACCGTAATATAAAATGATCTAATCGGGTCTCTGTTTGCCTTATCCTAGAAGTTGAATAGTGCATTTCACTCGCCATTTCATGCACTTTGGAATGCTGCTTAGCCCAATACGCTATCTGAAATAGGCGCGACGTAAATTGAACAAATGTGATAGAACTTCGCTGAATTCTTAAATTAACCATAATATAAAATGATCGAGTCGGGTCTCTGTTTGCCCTACCCTAGAAGTTTAATAGTGCATTTTATTCGCCATTTCATGCGCTTTGAGATGCCGCATAGCCCAATACGCTATCTGAAATAGGAGCGACGTAAATTGAACAAATGTGATACAATTTCCCTGAAATCTGATATTAAACAAAATATAAAATGATCTAATCGTGTCTCTGATTGCCCTATCATAGAAGTTTAGTAGTGCATTTTACTCGCCATTCCACGCGCTTTAAGATGCCGCCTAGCCCAGTACGCTATCTGAAATAGGAGCGACGTAAGTTGAACAAATGTGATAGAATTACGCCGAGTTCTTATATTAACCGTAATATAAAATGATCTAATCGGGTCTCTGTTTGCCTCATCCTAGAAGTTTCACGGTGCATTATACTCGCCATTTCATGCGCTTTGAGATGCCGCTTAGCACAATACGCTATCTGAAATAGGAGCGACGTAAATTGAACGAATGTGATAGAATTACGCTGAATTCATAAATTAACCATAATATAAAATGATCTAATCGGGTCTCTGTTCGCCCTACCATAGAAGTCTAATAGTGCATTTCACTCGCCATTTCATGCGCTTTGAGATGCCGCCAAGCCCAGTACGCTATCTGAAATAGGAGCGACGTAAGTTGAACAAATGTGATAGAATTACGCTGCATTCTTATATTTACCGTAATATAAAATGATCTAATCGGGTCTCTGTTTGCCTTATCCTAGAAGTTTCATAGCGCATTTTACTAACCATTTCATGCGCTTTGTGAGGCCGCTTAGCCCAATACGCTATCTGAAATAAGAGCGACGTAAATTGAACAAATGTGATAGAATTTCCCTGAAATCTTATATTAATCAAAATATAAAATGATCTAATCGGGTCTCTGTTTGCCTTATCCTAGAAGTTTAATAGTGCATTATACTCGCCATTTCATGCGCTTTTAGATGCCGCTTAGCCCAATACGCTATCTGAAATCGGAGCGACGTAAATTGAACAAATGTGATAGAATTTCCCTGAAATCTTATATTAACCAAAATATAAAATGATCTAATCGGGTCTCTGATTGCCCTATCATAGAAGATTAGTAGTGCATTTTACTCGCCATTCCATGCGCTTTAAGATGCCGCCTAGCCCAGTACATTATCTGAAACAGGAGCGACGTAACTTGAACAAATGTGATAGAATTACGCTGCATTCTTATATTAACCGTTATATAAAATGATCTAATCGGGTCTCTGTTTGCCTTATCCTGGAAGTTTAATAGCGCATTTTACTCGCAATTCCACGCGCTTTAAGATGCCGCCTAGCCCAGTATGCTATCTGAAATAGGAGCGACGTAAATTGAACAAATGTGATAGAATTTCGCTGAATTCTTAAATTAACCATAATATAAAATGATCTAATCGGGTCTCTGTTTGCCTTATCCTAGAAGTTTAATAGTGCATTATACTCGCCATTTCATGCGCTTTTAGATGCCGCCTAGCCCAGTACGCTATCGGAAATAGGAGCGACGTAAATTGAACAAATGTGATAGAATTTCCGTGAATCCTTATATTAACCTTAACGTAAAATGATCTAATCGGGTCTCTGTTCGCCCTACCATAGAAGTCTAATGGTGCATTTCACTCGTCATTTCATGCGCTTTGAGATGCCGCCTACCCCAGTACGCTATCTGAAATAGGAGCGACGTAAATTAAACAAATGTGATAGAATTTCCGTGAATCCTTATATTAACCTTAATGTAAAATCATCTACTCGGGTCTCTGTTCGCCCTACCATAGAAGTCTAATCGTGCATTTCACTCGTCATTTCATGCGGTTTGAGATGCCGCCTGGCTCAGTACGCTATCTGAAATAGGAGCGCGTAAATTGAACAAATGTGATAGAATTTCCGTGAATCATTATATTAACCTTAATGTAAAATGATCTAATCGTGTCTCTGTTCGCCCTACCATAGAAATCTAATGGTGCATTTCACTCGTCATTTCATGCGCTTTGAGATGCCGCCTAGCCCAGTACGCTATCTGAAATAGGAGCGACGTAAATTGAACAAATGTGATAGAATTTCCGTGAATCCTTATATTAACCTTAATGTAAAATCATCTAATCGGGTCTCTGTTCGCCCTACCATAGAAGTCTAATGGTGCATTTCACTCGCCATTTCATGCGCTTTGAGATGCCGCTTAGCCGAATTCGCTATCTGAAATAGGAGCGACGTAAATTGAACAAATGTGATAAAATTTCCCTGAAATCTTATATTAAACAAAATATAAAATGATCAAATCGGGTCTCTGATTGCCCTATCATAGAAGTTTAATATAGCATTTCACTCGTCGTTTCATGCGCTTTGAGATGCCGCTAAGCCCAATATGCTATCTGTAATAGGAGCGACGTAAATTGAACAAATGTGATAGAATTTCGCGGAATTCTTAAATTAATCATAATATAAAATGATCTAATCGGGTCTCTGTTTGCCCTACCCTAGAAGTTTAATAGTGCAATTTATTCGCCATTTCATGCGCTTTGAGATGCCGCATAGCCCAATACGCTATCTGAAATAGGAGCGATGTAAATTGAACAAATGTGATAGAATTTCGCTGAATTCTTTTATTAACCATGATGTTAAATGATCTGATCGGGGCTCTGTTCGCCCTAGCCTAGAAGTTTAATAGTGCATTTTATTCGCCATTTCATGCGCTTTGAGAGGCCGCTTAGCCGAATTCGCTATCTGAAATAGGAGCGACGTAAATTGAACAAATGTGATAAAATTTCCCTGAAATCTTATATTAAACAAAATATAAAATGATCAAATCGGGTCTCTCATTGCCCTATCATAGAAGTTTAATATAGCATTTCACTCGTCGTTTCATGCGCTTTGAGATGCCGCTAAGCCCAATATGCTATCTGTAATAGGAGCGACGTAAATTGAACAAATGTGATAGAATTTCGCGGAATTCTTAAATTAATCATAATATAAAATGATCTAATCGGGTCTCTGTTCGCCCTACCCTAGAAGTTTAATAGTGCATTTCACTCGTCACGTCATGCGCTTTGAGATGCCGCTAAGCCCAATAAGCTATCTGAAATAGGAGCGACGTAAATTGAACAAATGTGATAAAATTTCCCTGAAATCTTATATTAAACAAAATATAAAATGATCTAATCGGGTCTCTGATTGCTCTACCATAGAAGTTTAGTAGTTCATTTTACTCGCCCTTCCACGCGCGTTAAGATGCCGCCTAGCCCGGTACGCTATCTGAAATAGGAGCGCCGTAAGATGAACAAATGTGATAGAATTACGCTGAATTCTTATATTAACCGTAATATAAAATGATCTAATCGGGTCTCTGTTTGCCTTATCCTAGAAGTTGAATAGTGCATTTCACTCGCCATTTCATGCGCTTTGAAATGCTGCTTAGCCCAATACGCTATCTGAAATAGGAGCGACGTAAATTGAACACATGTGATAGAACTTCGCTGAATTCTTAAATTAACCATAATATAAAATGATCGAATCGGGTCTCTGTTTGCCCTACCCTAGAAGTTTAATAGTGCATTTTATTCGCCATTTCATGCGCTTTGAGATGCCGCATAGCCCAATACGCTATCTGAAATAGGAGCGACGTAAATTGAACAAGTGTGATGCAATTTCCCTGAAATCTGATATTAAACAAAATATAAAATGATGTAATCGTGTCTCTGATTGCCCTATCATAGAAGTTTAGTAGTGCATTTTACTCGCCATTCCACGCGCTTTAAGATGCCGCCTAGCCCAGTACGCTATCTGAAATAGGAGCGACGTAAGTTGAACAAATGTGATAGAATTACGCTGAATTCTTTTATTAACCATAATGTAAAATGATCTAATCGGTTCTCTGTTCGCCCTAGCCTACAAGTTTAATAGTGCATTTTATTCGCCATTTCATGCACTTTGAGATGCCTCGTAGCCTAATACGCTATCTGAAATAGGAGCGACGTATATTGAACAAATGTGATAGAATTTCCCTGAAATCTTATATTGAACAAAATATAAAATGATCTTATCGGGTCTCTGATTGCCCTATCATAGAAGCTTAGTAGTGCATTTTACTAGCCATTCCACGCGCTTTAAGATGCCGCCTAGCCCAGTATGCTATCTGAAATAGGAACGACGTAAATGGAACAAATGTGATAGAATTTTGCTGAATTCTTATGTTAACCTTAATGTAAAATGATCTAATCGGGTCTCTGTTTGCCCTACCCTAGAAGTTTAATAGTGTATTTTACTCGCCATTTCATGCGCTTTGAGATGCCGCGTAGCCCAATACGCTATCTGAAATAGGAGCGACGTAAGTTGAACAAATGTGATAGAATTTCGCTGAATTCTTTTATTAACCATAATGTAAAATGATCTAATCGGTTCTCTGTCCGCCCTAGCCTACAAGTTTAATAGTGCATTTTATTCGCCATTTCATGCACTTTGAGATGCCTCGTAGCCTAATACGCTATCTGAAATAGGAGCGACGTAAATTGAACAAATGTGATAGAACTTCGCTGAATTCTTAAATTAACCATAATATAAAATGATTTAATCGGGTCTTTGTTTGCCCTAGCCTAGAAGTTTAATAGCGCATTTTACTCTCCATTTCATGCGCTTTGAGATGCCGCTTAGCCCAATACGCTATCTGAAATATTAGCGACGTAAATTGAACATATGTGACAGAATTTCCGTGAATTCTTATATTAACCTTAATGTACAATGATCCAATCGGGTCTCTGTTCGCCCTACCATAGAAGTCTAATAGTTCATTTCACTCGCCATTTCTTGCGCTTTGAAATGCCGCTTAGCCCAATACGCTATGTGAATAGGAGCGACGTAAGTTGAACAAATGTGATAGAATTTCGCTGAATTCTTAAATTAACCAAAATATAAAATGATCTCATCGGGTCTCTGTTTGCCCTACCCTAGAAGTTTAATAGTGCATGTTACACGCCATTCCACGCGCTTTAGGATGCCGCCTAGCCCAGTACGCTATATGAAATAGGAGCGACGTAAATTGAACAAATGTGATAGAATTTTGCTGAATTCTTAAATTAACCATAATATAAAATGATCTAATCGTGTCTCTTTTTTCCCTACCCTAGAAGTTTCATAGTGCATTCTACTCGCCATTTCATGCGCTTTGAGATGCCGCTTAGCCCAATACGCTATCTGAAATAGGAGCGACGTAAGTTGAACAAATGTGATAGAATTTCGCCGAATTCTTTTATTAACCATAATGTAAAATGATCTAATCGGGTCTCTGTTTGCCCTACCCTAGAAGTTTAATAGCTCATTTTACTCGCCATTTCATGCGCTTTCAGATGCCGCTTAGCCCAATACGCTATCTGAAATAGGAGCGACGTAAATTGAACAAATGTGATAGAATTTCGCTGAATTCTTAAATTAACCATAATATAAAATGATCAAATCGGGTCTCTGATTGCCCTATCATAGAAGATTAGTAGTGCATTTTACTCGCCATTCCATGCGCTTTAAGATGCCGCCTAGCCCAGTACATTATCTGAAACAGGAGCGACGTAACTTGAAAAATGTGATAGAATTACGCTGCATTCTTATATTAACCGTTATATAAAATGATCTAATCGGGTCTCTGTTTGCCTTATCCTGGAAGTTTATAGCGCATTTTACTCGCCATTCCACGCGCTTTAAGATGCCGCCTAGCCCAGTATGCTATCTGAAATAGGAGCGACGTAAATTGAACAAATGTGATAGAATTTCGCTGAATTCTTAAATTAACCATAATATAAAATGATCTAATCGGGTCTCTGATTGCCCTATCATAGAAGTTTAATAGTGCATTTTACTCGCCATTTCATGCGCTTTTAGATGCCGCCTAGCCCAGTACGCTATCTGAAATAGGAGCGACGTAAATTGAACAAATGTGATAGAATTTCCGTGAATCCTTATATTAACTTAATGTAGAATGATCTAATCGGGTCTCTGTTCGCCCTACCATTGAAGTCTAATAGTGCATTTCACTCGACATTTCATGCGCTTTGAGATGCCGCCTAGCCCAGTACGCTATCTGAAATAGGAACGACGTAAATTGAACAAATGTGATAGAATTTCCGTGAATCCTTATATTAACCTTAATGTAAAATGATCTAATCGGGCCTCTGTTCGCCCTACCATAGAAGTCTAATGGTGCATTTCACTCGCCATTTCATGCGCTTTGAGATGCCGATTAGCCCAATACGCTATCTGAAATATGAGCGACGTAAATTGAACATATGTGATAGAATTTCCCTGAAACCTTATATTAAACAAAATATAAAATGATCAAATCGGGTCTCTGATTGCTCTATCATAGAAGTTTAATAGTGCAATATATTCGCCATTTCATGCGCTTTGAGATGCCGCATAGCCCAATACGCTATCTGAAATAGGAGCGACGTAAATTGAACAAATGTGATAGAATTTCCGTGAATTCTTATATTAACCTTAATGTAAAATGATCCAATCGGGTCTCTGCTCGCCCCACCCTAGAAGCTTAATAGTGCATTTCACTCGTCATTTCATGCGCTTTGAGATGCCGCTTAGCCCAATACGCTATCTGAAATAGGAGCGACGTAAATTGAACAAATGTGATAGAATTTCGCTGAATTCTTTTATTAACCAAAATGTAAAATGATCTAATCGGGTCTCTGTTCGACCTAGCCTAGAAGTTTAATAGTGCATTTTAGTCGCCATTTCATGCGCTTTGAGATGCCGCTTAGCCCAATACGCTATCTGAAATAGGAGCGACGTAAATTGAACAAATGTGATAGAATTTCCCTGAATTCTTATATTAACCTTAATGTAAAATGATCCAATCGGGTTTCTGTTCGCCCTACCATAGAAGTCTAATAGTGCATTTCACTCGCCATTTCATGCGCTTCGGGATGCCGCTTAGCCGAATTCGCTATCTGAAATAGGAGCGACGTAAATTTAACAAATGTGATAAAATTTCCCTGAAATCTTATATTAAACAAAATATAAAATGATCTTATCGGGTCTCTGATTGCCCTATCATAGAAGTTTAATAGTGAATTTCACTCGTCATTTCATGCGCTTTGTGATGCCGCTAAGCCCAATAAGCTATCTGTAATAGGAGCGACGTAAATTGAACAAATGTGATAGAATTTCGCTGAATTCTTATGTTAACCAAAATATAAAATGATCTAATCGGGTCTCTGATTGCCCTATCATAGAAGTTTAATAGTGCATTTTACTTGCCATTCCACGCGCTTTAAGATGCCGCCTAGCCCAGTACGCTATCTGACATAGGACCGACGTAAATTGAACAAATGCGATAAAATTTTGCTGACATCTTAAATTAACCATAATATAAAATGATCTAATCGGGTTGCTGATTGCCCCATCATAGAATTTTAATATTGCATTTTGCTCGCCATTCCACGCGCTTTAAGATGCCGCCTAGCCCAGTACGCTATCTGAAATAGGAGCGACGTAAATTGAACAAATGTGATAGAATTTTGCTGAATTCTTAAATTAACCATAATATAAAATGATCTAATCGGTTCTCTGATTGCCCTATCATAGAATTTTAATAGTGCATTATACTCGCCATTCCACGCGCTTTAAGATGCCGCCTACCCCAGTACGCTATCTGAAATAGGAGCGACGTAAATTGAACAAATGCGATAAAATTTTGCTGAATTCTTAAATTAACCATAATATAAAATGATCTAATCGGGTCTCTTTTTGCCCTACCCTAGAAGTTTCATAGTGCATTTTACTCGCCATTTCATGCGCTTTGAGATGCCGCTTAGCCCAATACGCTATCTGAAATAGGAGCGACGTAAGTTGAACAAATGTGATAGAATTTCCCTGAAATCTTATATTAAACAAAATATAAAATGATCTAATCGGGTCTCTGATTGCCCTATCATAGAAGTTTAGTAGTTCATTTTACTCGCCCTTCCACGCGCGTTAAGATGCCGCCTAGCCCGGTACGCTATCTGAAATAGGAGCGCCGTAAGATGAACAAATGTGATAGAATTACGCTGAATTCTTATATTAACCGTAATATAAAATGATCTAATCGGGTCTCTGTTTGCCTTATCCTAGAAGTTGAATAGTGCATTTCACTCGCCATTTCATGCGCTTTGAAATGCTGCTTAGCCCAATACGCTATCTGAAATAGGAGCGACGTAAATTGAACACATGTGATAGAACTTCGCTGAATTCTTAAATTAACCATAATATAAAATGATCGAATCGGGTCTCTGTTTGCCCTACCCTAGAAGTTTAATAGTGCATTTTATTCGCCATTTCATGCGCTTTGAGATGCCGCCTAGCCCAGTACGCTATCTGAAATAGGAGCGACGTAAGTTGAACAAATGTGATAGAATTACGCTGAATTCTTTTATTAACCATAATGTAAAATGATCTAATCGGTTCTCTGTTCGCCCTAGCCTACAAGTTTAATAGTGCATTTTATTCGCCATTTCATGCACTTTGAGATGCCTCGTAGCCTAATACGCTATCTGAAATAGGAGCGACGTATATTGAACAAATGTGATAGAATTTCCCTGAAATCTTATATTGAACAAAATATAAAATGATCTTATCGGGTCTCTGATTGCCCTATCATAGAAGCTTAGTAGTGCATTTTACTAGCCATTCCACGCGCTTTAAGATGCCGCCTAGCCCAGTATGCTATCTGAAATAGGAACGACGTAAATGGAACAAATGTGATAGAATTTTGCTGAATTCTTATGTTAACCTTAATGTAAAATGATCTAATCGGGTCTCTGTTTGCCCTACCCTAGAAGTTTAATAGTGTATTTTACTCGCCATTTCATGCGCTTTGAGATGCCGCGTAGCCCAATACGCTATCTGAAATAGGAGCGACGTAAGTTGAACAAATGTGATAGAATTTCGCTGAATTCTTTTATTAACCATAATGTAAAATGATCTAATCGGTTCTCTGTCCGCCCTAGCCCACAAGTTTAATAGTGCATTTTATTCGCCATTTCATGCACTTTGAGATGCCTCGTAGCCTAATACGCTATCTGAAATAGGAGCGACGTAAATTGAACAAATGTGATAGAACTTCGCTGAATTCTTAAATTAACCATAATATAAAATGATTTAATCGGGTCTTTGTTTGCCCTAGCCTAGAAGTTTAATAGCGCATTTTACTCTCCATTTCATGCGCTTTGAGATGCCGCTTAGCCCAATACGCTATCTGAAATATTAGCGACGTAAATTGAACATATGTGACAGAATTTCCGTGAATTCTTATATTAACCTTAATGTACAATGATCCAATCGGGTCTCTGTTCGCCCTACCATAGAAGTCTAATAGTTCATTTCACTCGCCATTTCTTGCGCTTTGAAATGCCGCTTAGCCCAATACGCTATGTGAATAGGAGCGACGTAAGTTGAACAAATGTGATAGAATTTCGCTGAATTCTTAAATTAACCAAAATATAAAATGATCTCATCGGGTCTCTGTTTGCCCTACCCTAGAAGTTTAATAGTGCATGTTACACGCCATTCCACGCGCTTTAGGATGCCGCCTAGCCCAGTACGCTATATGAAATAGGAGCGACGTAAATTGAACAAATGTGATAGAATTTTGCTGAATTCTTAAATTAACCATAATATAAAATGATCTAATCGTGTCTCTTTTTTCCCTACCCTAGAAGTTTCATAGTGCATTCTACTCGCCATTTCACGCGCTTTGAGATGCCGCTTAGCCCAATACGCTATCTGAAATAGGAGCGACGTAAGTTGAACAAATGTGATAGAATTTCGCCGAATTCTTTTATTAACCATAATGTAAAATGATCTAATCGGGTCTCTGTTTGCCCTACCCTAGAAGTTTAATAGCTCATTTTACTCGCTATTTCATGCGCTTTCAGATGCCGCTTAGCCCAATACGCTATCTGAAATAGGAGCGACGTAAATTGAACAAATGTGATAGAATTTCGCTGAATTCTTAAATTAACCATAATATAAAATGATCAAATCGGGTCTCTGATTGCCCTATCATAGAAGATTAGTAGTGCATTTTACTCGCCATTCCATGCGCTTTAAGATGCCGCCTAGCCCAGTACATTATCTGAAACAGGAGCGACGTAACTTGAACAAATGTGATAGAATTACGCTGCATTCTTATATTAACCGTTATATAAAATGATCTAATCGGGTCTCTGTTTGCCTTATCCTGGAAGTTTATAGCGCATTTTACTCGCCATTCCACGCGCTTTAAGATGCCGCCTAGCCCAGTATGCTATCTGAAATAGGAGCGACGTAAATTGAACAAATGTGATAGAATTTCGCTGAATTCTTAAATTAACCATAATATAAAATGATCTAATCGGGTCTCTGATTGCCCTATCATAGAAGTTTAATAGTGCATTTTACTCGCCATTTCATGCGCTTTTAGATGCCGCCTAGCCCAGTACGCTATCTGAAATAGGAGCGACGTAAATTGAACAAATGTGATAGAATTTCCGTGAATCCTTATATTAACTTAATGTAGAATGATCTAATCGGGTCTCTGTTCGCCCTACCATTGAAGTCTAATAGTCCATTTCACTCGACATTTCATGCGCTTTGAGATGCCGCCTAGCCCAGTACGCTATCTGAAATGGGAGCGACGTAAATTGAACAAATGTGATAGAATTTCCGTGAATCCTTATATTAACCTTAATGTAAAATGATCTAATCGGGCCTCTGTTCGCCCTACCATAGAAGTCCAATGGTGCATTTCACTCGCCATTTCATGCGCTTTGAGATGCCGATTAGCCCAATACGCTATCTGAAATATGAGCGACGTAAATTGAACATATGTGATAGAATTTCCCTGAAACCTTATATTAAACAAAATATAAAATGATCAAATCGGGTCTCTGATTGCTCTATCATAGAAGTTTAATAGTGCAATATATTCGCCATTTCATGCGCTTTGAGATGCCGCATAGCCCAATACGCTATCTGAAATAGGAGCGACGTAAATTGAACAAATGTGATAGAATTTCCGTGAATTCTTATATTAACCTTAATGTAAAATGATCCAATCGGGTCTCTGCTCGCCCCACCCTAGAAGCTTAATAGTGCATTTCACTCGTCATTTCATGCGCTTTGAGATGCCGCTTAGCCCAATATGCTATCTGAAATAGGAGCGACGTAAATTGAACAAATGTGATAGAATTTCGCTGAATTCTTTTATTAACCAAAATGTAAAATGATCTAATCGGGTCTCTGTTCGACCTAGCCTAGAAGTTTAATAGTGCATTTTAGTCGCCATTTCATGCGCTTTGAGATGCCGCTTAGCCCAATACGCTATCTGAAATAGGAGCGACGTAAATTGAACAAATGTGATAGAATTTCCCTGAATTCTTATATTAACCTTAATGTAAAATGATCCAATCGGGTTTCTGTTCGCCCTACCATAGAAGTCTAATAGTGCATTTCACTCGCCATTTCATGCGCTTTGAGATGCCGCTTAGCCGAATTCGCTATCTGAAATAGGAGCGACGTAAATTTAACAAATGTGATAAAATTTCCCTGAAATCTTATATTAAACAAAATATAAAATGATCTTATCGGGTCTCTGATTGCCCTATCATAGAAGTTTAATAGTGAATTTCACTCGTCATTTCATGCGCTTTGTGATGCCGCTAAGCCCAATAAGCTATCTGTAATAGGAGCGACGTAAATTGAACAAATGTGATAGAATTTCGCTGAATTCTTATGTTAACCAAAATATAAAATGATCTAATCGGGTCTCTGATTGCCCTATCATAGAAGTTTAATAGTGCATTTTACTTGCCATTCCACGCGCTTTAAGATGCCGCCTAGCCCAGTACGCTATCTGACATAGGACCGACGTAAATTGAACAAATGCGATAAAATTTTGCTGACATCTTAAATTAACCATAATATAAAATGATCTAATCGGGTTGCTGATTGCCCCATCATAGAATTTTAATATTGCATTTT